>JAPYZK010002234.1:8987-23735 GCA_030522785.1 Platygaster equestris | reverse complement strand
GATTTGATGGACAAGAAAGTTGACTATCGGATTTCCGATGCAAACGTCGCAAGTTCAAATCCCGCTGCCTCCAAAAAATTTTGAAAATTCTTTCGAAACGAAATTTGAGCCAGAGCCTTATAAACTGATGAAAATAAGTATATACATTAGCAAAATGATCCAAAAAAAGGTTAGAAAAATTTTTGTATATTTTTAAAAATTTTGAAAAGAAAATTTTTATAAAAAAAAATTTACAAAAAATGTTATACAACTTTTATATAGCAACTTCATAAAAAGTGCAAATTTTATAAAACTTTAATACAACCGACCATAAAAAATTTTTATACAAATTTTGCATACGATTTTTATAAAAACTAGAATCACTAGGGTAGAGAGGAAGAAGCCGTAACTTGTATTTGCCGTAAGGTGCAATTTATTATGCGAATGCAGGAGAAATAACCCTTACGGTGAATTGTATGTATGTCTTCTTTCCGTGTTTCACGGCAGACAGGTGAGAGTGCTTTTTTTTAATAAGCGAGGATTCGTTTTTTTTTTGTGATAAAGGGGCTCCGGAATGAGAAGGGGAGCAGGTTTTTCGAAATTATCAGAATTTGGTTGGTTTAAAGATTAATTTGATACGTAAACTTGGTTTTCTTCAATTATTGCGAATTAAGTAATTCGGAAAGCTATCGTTAGAGGAAAGGGGTGTCTTGTATATTTGCGAGTAATTAGACGTATTAGACCAACGTATGATTATACATTTTTTATTTATTTCGGGAATAGAGGACATGTTTGAATATCAATGTACGTATCATTAGGAATTGATGGAATTTTTTTATACGAGCCTTTATATTCATCAGAAATTTAAGATTTTTAGGGAAATTAGAAAAATCATCTCGAGTTCTAAAATTCTCTTCGGGTATTTTTTTCTGAGGCAACGAACGGTTGGAGGGGAGGGGTTTTGGCAGAAATGATTTTTTCAGACGATTCGCATCAACTCAATAAAATACAAATTGTATCGTTTGTATCGTTACAAAAATTTAAACAATACTCATTTTTAAAAGTCAACTGTAGGAATTAATACAAAACTGAGATTAAGAGCAGAGCTAAAAAGCTGCGAGAAAACAAAAAATTCTCATTGTCAGTTCGCTGTAAGAAGTCGAAAATAGAATAATTTTACGATCACAAAAAAAAACTTTTTTAACGAATTTATACCGTGCAATTTTGTAATTTTTTTAGCACTTTTGATTCAAAATGTTTGATAACAATTGTGAGTAATTATGAAGTCAAATTGAAATAACGAATTTTGACGAGCGTTCATCGAAATGAAAAAAAATTCATACTTTAATGTCATAATTTTTAGTAGACAAGTACTTCATTTCAATACTTAATTATATTTTTTGAAACTTATTTTTTCGAGGTGATTTACAATGAGATAATTATATGATATGTTTAACGCTTTGTAAATTAGCGTGATTTTTCTAGAATCAGAAAACAATTAGCTTGCTTCATAAAAAATTAGTACGATTATGACATATTCAAAGTAAGGAACATTAATGTATGTAAAATTCGGTTTTACGATGATGTGCAATAAATTTTTAGTCAGTATAAACGTATTTTATTGAGAAAAATTGACCCATTTAAAAAAAAAATGAACTATAAAATTACGTGCAAATTACGTACCAAAAATCTAATCAATGTCTCTCTGTCTCTCTCGCCAAATGGCTGCTCTCATGAGTGAGAAAAAGACAGCTGCGTAACTTGCGCATTTAAAAAAAGACGAAATTCCCCAAAAAAACGTATCGATTAAATCAATAACGTATAACAGACAAAAATAATGCAAAAAGGAAGTAGTACATAACCTTGTTAACCTCATAAGGTTATCTCCAGGTTATTTATTTCAAAATTAGAAACAGTTTCAACGTACAGTACTTTTAGATCAAAGCGGTGGGAATATTTTATCATTACGTCAAAAAATCAAAAGATCAGTTCGATATAATCATCGAAAATCATTCTAAAATTTTCCAAAATACCCTAAAAATCATATTATTAATAAACATTAGAAACCAAAGAATGAGTCACTCCACAAAGCCCGAGTTTCCGTGCAAGTGGAACGCGTACGTAAAGTACCTGTTTTATCTCCGTAAATGTTTGCCGAAGATAATCTTTCTGATAACGATCGTACTACGCCTACCAAATAATCATCAGTACGAATTCTCCCAAAGTGCGGTAAAGAGTTGGAAGTTTCTCTGGGAAATTATTAAATTATTTGTTGTTTCCACCGTGTTTTTGCAAAATACAAAAATGGGCGCCAAGACCCAGGGACTTTTTGCGATGAAACTGGAAAATCGCATTTCCACCATAAAGTATTGCCTTTTTTGTTTCAGCGTCATACTTTTCGTGAGTACATATACTTTTGTTATTGACTTTTTTGATAAAAACGTGCGCCCTCAAGAAACGATTCCAACCCATAAAAATATTATGAAATTTTCGTGTAGTTTTCGATAAAAAGTTTATTAGTGAGAAAAGTCGAAGTATGAAATTTACGAAGTATTTTTACGAAGTATTTCGATAAACCGAATATCAAAAGCTAATTTTCAGAATGTTTTAAAATTTTTCTCAATTTCTGGGCGTAAAACTGGTATAAATCGAGGGAAAATTAAAACAGAACTTGTCACATTTTTTTGATAATAATCGAACATTTTTTATGCTGCAATTTAGGTTCTTGGAGCAATCATGTTTGGCTTCACAATCGCTGAAAGGGTTGAAGAAGGAGTTCAAACTTGGGTGGAAAGTTTGCAAATGGAACAATATTACATCGGTCTTTATTTGCTGATTATATTTTCTTTCTTAGTTATGGTTTTTTCTGTAATCGCTTGTGGAGCTTCTTTGTTGGAGCATCAGCTGGGACTTTTAGTGGTAAATTTTTTTTCGATCGTTTGTCATAATAATTCATACAATTATACAGAAGTTCAAATTTAGAGCAGTTGTTTGTCAGTCACATATACACAAAATGGAATAAAATAAAGATATAAATAGATTTCATAATTAAGAATCAAAGGAACAGAAAAATATCGCTGAGATTCCGTTTTTAAAAATCCTCTTATTGCTTTATTAAAGAACGCGGGGCTTCACGGATTCAGTTTTTTGGGTACCTTGGCTGGATCCGCAGTTCTCATGAATTTTTCGACAATAGACAGCGCGATAGAGCCGATAATTCGGAATTCGATGTTGGGCCTTATCTCCGAATCACACAGGGAAAGTGCGGCCTCGATTTTAAGAACCGTGCAAGAAGGCGTAAGACAAAAAATTTTATCCTATTTCATTCTTTTGCCCCGTTTTTTAAAACATTACAATTTTGGTTCTCGTTGGATATGCAAAAATCTTATAGAATTTCGGAAATTCTCATCAAAGTCGTCGCCATTTTTGACGGTTGCGTCTCTTTCTCGTAGACGAGAAAATATATTCGTGTCTTTTTTGAATCGCGAACGTTTTTTATGGAAAAATAATGAATAAATCTAAATTCTTCTATAGCATTTTCGATTGATCCCAATTTCGTCACGGCGTTGTAACGCCCTGATAACGCGGTTAATATGGCGGCCAAAAATCGAGCGGGAAACTTGAATTCCTCTTCTGTGATTGGCGGATATGAGGGTACTTTGGCCGCCATCTTGACCGCGTTAAAACGGCGTTAAAACGGCGTCACAACGCCGTAACAAATTAAGATCAATCGAAAATGCTATTAGAAAATTAATAAATTCGTTTATAACGAAGGTTGGGTGTTGCGGGGCGAACGGGCCTAACGATTATTTGAGGTATTCGAAGCCATTGCCTTTGGAATGTCGCGACAGCGTCACCGGAAACGCATTTTTTCACAGTTGCGTCGAAGAAATCACTTGGTTTTTGCAGGCCCAATCCGATTGGGTCATCGCAATGGCAACAGGAGTTTGTATCATAAATGTAAGCATTTTTCGTTTCGCAAATTTCACATTAGCATTATTGTGTGAATTATTACCGTCAAGTTAGTTGAATTCATCAACTACACTTTTGAATTAATTTACGTAGGACCCTTACTGCAAACTAGCGTTCCTAGAAATAGAGAGTTTGGCCATCTTTGATGTGTTAGTGTGTACGTGTCATCGCTGGATCCAAAATGGCGGCGGTAAACGCTCATACATTCGACACGTACATACAATCGCTTTTTCCTATTGGAGCTGCCATTTTAGATCCAGCTTTGAAGAGAGCCAATCAAACACTTGCGTCTGAATGGCCAAACTCTCTATTTATAGGAACTCTACTGCAAAATAGTTTCGAGAATTCGCGAAAAAAAATCCAAAACCCCAATATCCATGTTTGAAATTTTTTAAATAAAAAAATCGTTTTAGGTCATCATTGCTGTACTTTCTCTGGTTCTCGTAGCCGGCTTGAAAAAAGAGGAACAAGCAGTGTCCTACAAACGTTGAATTTTATATCAAAAAAGTGTACATGTAAGAAACGACAACTTTTTATTCAAATTTACGTACACATATTTATTCCAAATATGTACAGTTTTTAAAAAACGAAAGGTTTGTACAAAAAAACTATATGACTTGACCATAGGCTTAATTTTGCACTCTCTGTAACTGGATTTTTGAAGAATAAAAAATAATCTTTTTTAGTTACAGGATTAATTACGACAGAAGGTGCACTTTCGCTATTTCGAAAAACCCTTTTTTTAATATTCTAAGAATAATAAAAATCAACTTATAGCAGTTTCGGGTGTCTAGAAATATTGTTAAGGAATTTTTCAGTTTTACAGAAACATTAAATAAAACTAAACATCTGAATAATATGAATAATATAGAAACTTGAATGAAATCCAATTTTTCACAAGCAAAATTACATTTCGGATGTAATCACAAACAGTTTCAAAAAACGTAAAAATATTTAAAAAATCAAATTCCTAATGGTCTTTGTGGGAGGCACATATTGTAAAAGGCGTCCTTTTTCCAAAAATCTGGATTTTTCCAGCCGCACCAACCTTTGTTAACGATGATATTCAGATTTTCCGCACCGGTGTAATGAGGATCCAAAATCAAAAACTTGTGATCTTTTTCCAACTTGTTGTCGTAACTTACACCCAAAATTGTGTGAGCCAGAACACCGCCACCTGAAGTAAAAATTACTCAATTTCTCCATGTTCTGAAAAATTCGTATAGGTATAGATTCATTTGTAAGAATTGTTTTACCTATCATTACTGGCGTGCCCTGGGTTTTGAAATGTTTGTAAAGATCGCTGACCAAATGCGACATTTCTTCTCCAGTGGAAGCTCTAAGAATTTTGTAATCGATTCCAAACATGGATTCGAGAACAAAACCAACTTCTGTTGAGCCAATCCATTGTTTGCTGCCAATGAATTTCGAACTTTTGTCCCCAATATCAACCAAGCATTTTTGGATGTCTCGATGACTTGGGACTGATTTTTCAATATATCCTTGCAATCTGTTTCAAAAATCATAATCCAGTTATTTAATTGATGTAATAATCGACGAACATCACTGAAACTTTTCGAGAATTGAAATTTTTTAAAATCTCGCATTTTTCAGAAAATTTCCTTACCTGAACCAGGAAACAATTGTTTGCAAAGATCTGTAGGCGCAGCCCCAACCAGTATCATTAAAATCATCTTGCATGTAATGATGATACGTGTACAATCCTTTAACGAGACTTACTTTTCCACTTCCAGCTACAAAATTCAAATTTTGACATCAACAAATCTTAGAATTCCAAATATAAAGACAAAATCAAAAACCTGATACTTTAATTGTGGAAAACATTTCCATGTATGATAAAAAACGTGAAAACCAATCCCAAAAATTTTCTATCAAAATGAACACCTTTCGAATCTGCAATAACTTGATGAGGATTAATCAACGGCTCCTTATCACCGGAATCCGATAAAAATGTCACAGCGTTTCCAATCCGAAAATGTGGTTCAACTTCGTCGAGTCCAAAAACTTTGTGCAAATGCTGGCGATGCTTCACTGAAAACATTTTCGAAACAGAACATACTTTTTAAAAATTTAAATGTGAATTATCCGAAATTAATGAAATAATTGACACTCACAATTATCATCATCTGAAGTGTCAGCAAAAAATACAGTCGTTATTGGATGACCTAGTTCCACAGACTTGAAATGAGTCAAATTTATCATTGCAATGGAAGAATTTTCTGCGGACAATCGTAGTTCTAAAGCAGGTTCGATGAGTTTCACATTTCTCATCACAGATTCTACGAGAATTTCGTACAAACGAATCGATGTTACTTCGTGACTCACGCAAGATAACGCATCGAATTTCAAGTTGTAGAGCAAGTATTCATTTGGTTCTGCGAAATGTTAAACAAAATTAATACCAAACTACGAATTCTGATAATAAATCATTTTGGATATGCGCACTTTTTATATGGTGCAAAATTGGAGCATAATTTGGGGTATCTGATTCATTTTTGGATATCCTGAGAAGTATATCCGCATCTATTGCATCCTGAAATTGAAATTCATGTTGTTAAACAATCTGAGAATATTTACACACCATCAACTTGGGATAAATTTGTTTCGATTAATAAATATTCGATGGATAAAAATCTACGTACAATCATTCTCGGATTGCATTGCACATTTTCTGCTTCTTTTTTGCGAAGTTTTTTTACTGTGAAGTTCAATGAATCTTCGTCGTTGCCATTTCCCAAAATGTGAGTATCTGTATCGGGAAAATGGAAACCTATTTTCCCAGAAGCAATCTGAAAACCACCAATTAATAATTTTTTAAACTCAAAAATCTGTTTCTTCAACACACACAATTTTTCTTACAGATTTTCGTCTATCTCGAAGCATTTTTATCAGATTTCCTTTTTGGGCTGTCAAAGTGAAAGTTCCTCGTACTCGGATGTACGCAAAATTTTGCATGAAATCTGTTTCGCTGATGACGTCAAAGTCTTTGATGATTTGGAGTTTTTGGTGAATATAAAAATATGCCTGCAAGTTTTGTTCGCTGGGAGAATATTTCAAAAGAAGAGGATTGTCTGTAACGTCGATGTCCTGAAATGAAAATTGATTCCATTACTGCACTTGTTATTCAAGGTAATCTATGTTCATTTGAGTCGGAAACAAACTGATTGTTATAAAATCATTAAAATTTTTGACAACTGATTGTGTGTCTATTGAAGTATGTTATCAATTGTAAATGATAAGTGAATGGTGCATGGATACAATAATGAAATTCAATCTTTAAATTTACTTTGAAAGCATTTGGGATCTTGTTCTCATCTTCAAGAGTACACAAAATGCCGCAAAAATCAATTTCCGCTGGCATAATCGACTGCAAATCTGTGGCATCGTCAACTTGTTCAACAGCATTCACGGTAAACGTCAAAACAGTCAAAAAATCCTTGCCCAGAACGCCATATAAATTTCCCGAACTTCCCTCGTCCAATTTTTTCAATCTCTGGAAAATCACAAATTCATAAACAATCCAAAACTGCAATTTTTGTCATAAAATCAATCATTCTCTAAGAAAACAGATTGCTGTTTCGAAATATAAAACAAAGGGGAAAATTAAAGCGAATTACAATCTTTGATGTTGATGTAAACACAATCTAAAACAATGTTTACGTGACAGCTGTTTTATGATAAAAACGGACATTATACCGTGTAATATATGTATTTTGCAAATAATCGATGAAATCGTCCGTTACTACATTTTCGAACAATTTTGACTGAATAATTGTAGAACGTAGGTAAACATATTGTTATTAAATTTTATAATGTTTTTTGCGAAAACCACCTCGATAACGTTTTCTAAAATTCGCAGACGTGGCGCCATTGTTGTAATTTTCTTCTTCAAAAACTGTTATTTAGTCACACATGGAATGATCTATAAAATTTTAATAAGTTAATCAGGAACTTTACACTCGATTAAAGGGAATGTCTCAGAAATTCTGAGTCAGAATGTATAACGATGTTTTGCAATGTTTTGCAAAATTTACGCGACAATTTGTGACAATTGCAAGATTAGTTCAAATTTTCGTTACAAGAGATGCTGCTGGAGCTACGGATGGGGTGCAAATTATCTATTTTAATAATTGCAAGAATAGCGAGCATAAGCAACGAAAATTAAATTCATGATCAAAAACGTGCGGTAAGACTTGTTTTTGGTAAATCATAACAAACGTTACAATTTATTGTAATTTACATTTCAAAATTTCGAATTTCGAACTCGGCATTCGCGCAGGTGGCGCAGCGAGCGCAGTGCAAAAATAAAAACCATCATGGCGGAATCAACAACAAACACGAGCGATTTGGCGAAAATTGCAACCAAAGAAAATAAATCTGGTCATGTTTTGAAGAAGCGAACGCCGCAAATTGTGCGCAAGGGAAAATTTGACGTTTACGTGTCACGGAAAACGAATTTCCAGGTATGTCCATTTCTCGCAGCTGTAGATTTGTAGCAAATGTCAGTTACAAGATTGTTTATTTGCTTAGGCACAATTCAAAAAATGCGAAAAATTGCTCGACGAAGGGGCAACTGAAATTTTTATTCATGGACTCGGGGCAGCTGTGACTCGAGCTTGTCGTTTGGCATTGCAATTGAAAGAAAGTCACATGGGAACTCTTGATATCGAAGTCACGACGTCCACCGTTGATTTAGTTGGTTTGTTTATTTTTATCTTTTTTTTCATGCAAATTATCGACAATTGCAAATTAACGATACGAATATGAATACTAACGATTTATATGCAAACAAAGCCATGACAAGTGTATTTCAAATTGAAAGTTGTACCAGAATTTCTTTCTAAACCTGTACATATACAACTTTCAAAAAATTCACAAAAAACATATTGAATTCTTCTCAGACGACTTGGTACCCAGCAATGAAGACGAAGACTTTGAAATCAATGAGCGGAAAAATTCAGTCGTCCACATTTGCGTCTTCAAAACTGTAATAACCGGGCCACTTCGATACAGAAAGTAACCATCCAAATCTTACCACCCTTCTCAAAAATGATATTTTCTCTACAAGAACTGGTCCACTGGCTGGGCCTGACAATTTTTGAAATTTGGATCAACCTTATATCTGTGACAGTGTTTACGGCGCTCTTGGCCTTGAAACTCGACGACGATTATTTTCTGAGCAGCAGTGGTTGGTGGATTGTTTTTTCTCCTTTGTTTGTCGCAGACGGACTAAATGCATATTTTTGTGCAATCATTTTCATAAGGATGCACATGGAGGGCATGATGAAAGTCGCGATTTTGAGGGCCCTTTGGAGCATGACATCTCTCATGCTCGTCTTTATTTTTAAATACCTCATGTGCAAAAAACTTTCTGGACAAAGCACTTTGGAGTATTCCGAGGTTTTGATACCAGCTTTTATTCTCTTGCAGCTCATAGCTATCAGAGCTTGTCAGTTGCATTGATAGGAATAAGGTTTTTGTAAGTATAGGATGTATTTACTACTGATAAAGTGCTAAATGTAATTTTTTGTAGTTTGTTCAGAATCAAGGTGTAGGTGAAAATTTTTCCTCATCCTTTGAGCAAAATTGTTTGTTTTGAAAATTCTTCAGTTATAAGAAATCATTTTGAATTGAGTTCAATTTAAACATCTAGGTAACTTATTACAAATATTAGAAAGTAAAGTATGGACAAGAAATATTTTACAGTTGAAGGAGCGAAAGTCATATTTTTGGTCATTAGTGGAAAACTGTAAATATTTATATTTTAGCAATTTATCATAGTATGAATGAGAAATATTGTTTATATAATAGGGATACAGATTTCAAATATGTTATTGTGTACAAGGTTTTTTGTATAAATTAAAAAATATTGTGTAAATATAAATAAGGTTTCTAAGAAAAATTCTTCATGTTCATTGTTGTATTTCACATTCATCATATTATTATGTTCCTTTGGATACGTTAATTTTTTATCAACAAAAAATATTACCAAAATTTTAAACATTCATACTTTTAAATACATTCCATATATTTTATAAAAATAATATTTTTGCTACGCTACTGCTTAGGGCTACGACTTGTTTTGACTTGTTTTTCGGACTCGGAATAGCTTGGAATCACAGGTGTTCAAAGCCATAAAAAAACCAGTTTTCTGTTTTTATATAGAGAGCTAGATTAAGGGGAGTAAAAAAAAACCTTTATCTTTTTCCATTTCATAATAAGGAAAAGAGATGCCTGAAAGTGCATGAAAGCAACACAAAAAAAAAAGGTCGAACCAAGCCCCAAGGAAGAGCAGTCTTAGAAAGCCTCCCCCTCTAGAGTCGAACCATGACTCATAAATAAATACCAGGCGCTCTTGTTTAAAACTTTATTATCGTCACTACGCGCATCTTTCCCCCCTTTTGATTCGCCGCCGGTATCTTCACTCACCTGAAACCGAGCAATCTGATTGGTCAGTTGAAAAATTCAAGGGTTCGACGTGCGCGTGAACATACCTCCGTTTTTCGGACCCTGCAAAAACGAATTTTTTTTCTCTTGGCGCAATCGTCGGCGAGTAAAAGCGCTAGACAAAAAAAACACGCGAAAACAACTTGTTACGCTCCTGTGTCTGTGCTGCTCCGACGGAGCAGCTCCGTGCATGCTCGCTCGTTGTCAAAGCAACGAGTGTGCAATTAAAGTTGTTTGTTTGCTTTAAAACACTTCAAAAGTTGTTCAAAAGTGTTCGTAGCGCTTGGAGAGCTTGATGTTTATATTTGATCTTGAAAATTGGGATTTTCACTCGGAAAATGGCTAATCTCTTGAGTTTGACGGATTCCGATATCGAAAAATATTTGGACCCAGAAGCCCTGAACAGCATCCAGGATGATAATCATCTGTGAGTTCAACCTGAAAATTCTTGTGAATTTTAGCGGCTAATCCAAAGCATTCATTGTCTTTTTTGAAAACTGTGATGTATTTCGAATAGTACAGCAAATTTTCGAAAAGTTTTTGCGGATTTTGCAATACGGATGTTGATGGTCTTTTGTGTAATTTAGACGGAAATTTCACGCGATCAAGTTTCCGAGAACAATGAATAGGCGTGCATTTGGCGTTTCAGAACGATTTTTTCCAATTTTATGGGAGAATAGTAATATATTTTCCAAAGAAATTTGAAGGATCTTGAAATAATTCCAGCTGTTGTTATTTCGGGTACAAATATTGTTTCATTTTTTTATTTAAAATGGGTTTATTAACATTTATTGACAAGATTGCCAAATTTCTTGAATTTGTATTTCTCACAAGTTCCAACGTCTAGACCACTTGCAAGTATGAGATGTTTAATTTTTTAATCTTGCAAATGTTTTGATAATATTGTCAAGATCGTTCATTGTTATGGAAATCTTCTGAGATTACTCGTTTAATGTTCAGTTTATCGATTAGTTTATTCAGTTGTGATAATTAGTTTACTTAGTTTATCAAAATTCACAGTAGAAATAAATTCCAGACACATTTTTCTCTATTTTATAGAAAATTACAAACTTTAATTAATTGTCGAAATTCTAATTTGATTATTGAATTTTTTTCTGATTCCATATAGACCTCTCCTGAATGATTGTCTTTTTTCACGAAGTAACAGTAATATGAAGGTTGAAACGGATGCCATGGGATTGGTCGGAACTGATGCCTTGGGATTGTATAATCTTGATGAGACTGTAACAAGCCCAAACATAATGATAACTTATATTCATCAAAATGAACATGCAAAAGAAGAAAATTTCCTCCAAGAGGAAATTCCACTCTCGGCGGAAAATGCGGGGGCTTTCAACTTCGAACTGCAGCTTGTCCCAGCTTGTCCTAACAGTCGCCACTGGGTTGTACGTGATTTTTTATATATTTGTCATAACTTTGTTTCAGATTAAAAAAAAGAAATTGGATAGTAATAATTATTAAATATTTACAAAAAAATATCAGTTGATGATAAAATATAGCCATAGAAACTTGGAGATTGCAAACTCTGTGCAGGAAAAAGTATCTGAAATTTAAATTGATGATTTATAAAATTTACAACATAATCATTTTCAAAATCTAAATCTCAAATCCAAACTTTCATATAAGTTCAAGATTTAACATTCCAATTCCTTAGTCTAAAATACAACCCAATGAAACATTTGTATTGATAATTATTCTACATTCATAAACTTTCAATGTTGAGTACGTATTGGATTTTTGTATTTGTATACTCAAACAGTTTTTAAACTCAGACATTTTTAAATTGTATATCATGATGATGAATTTTTTAATCCTAAAAATTTACATTTTATAGATTCCAACTTTGGATCCTTTTATGTACTAAGTTTTTCATACAAATAGTCAGAATCTTCAACATATTTAATTTCAATTTTTTGATTTTCAGTGCTAAATAACACATGGAGAACCTATTAATTGAAAAAATCTCTTCCAAAAACCGTCATTGCAAATATTCAACTTCCAGTTGCAACATGCACAATTTAAAAACCTTTAAGGTCACTCGTATCAACTTTGAAAAACTTTTCGACGCGCAACTCAACCTTCTGCCTCAGATCTCTTTTACTCCAATTGTTTCAACTGAAAAGTTTCATGTTCCTTGTTTAAAGTCGGTTGTTGCAGCGAGAATTTTTTATTCGAGTCGCAGCAGAGCTTCAAATGATTGCCAACTTTTTTTTATTTTGGTTTTTCTTTTTTTCAGTACTCCGAAAGTCTCGTCAAAGTTTTCATCGACATGGAGAAGACCTTGCCATTGAGGTTTAAGTGGACACCAGCGGTAGAAGGGCTCTGGCTTCGCTGCACCATGGTTTTTAGCCATGAACAGTTTCGTAACGAACCGGTACAGCGTTGCCACAACCATATGGCACCCGAAAACAATCGCAATTTGCGTGGCAGCCCTGAGATGCTCAAACATGTAGTGCGTTGTACCAATGAGGCAAGCACATATCAAGAAAACAGCAGTGGCCATTTGTCCGTTGTCACACCCCTCGGAACTCCGCAGCACGGCTGCGATTATGTTCAAGCGAATTATCAATTTTTTTGCAAGAACTCTTGCAACTCCAGCATGAATCGAAGACCAACAAGGTTGATTTTCACCCTTGAAGACCAACGCAGCAAAGTGTTGGGAAGGCGAAATCTTTTGATTCGAGTTTGTAGCTGTCCCAAACGGGACAAGGACAAAGAAGAAAACGAATTGTCTGCGGGCACGCAAGGACGAAAAAAGAAAGTGATTATGAAGAAAAGGAAGTTGGAAAGTGACAATGAGATGACCCAGGTGAATTCTTCAACTTTGGGGATTTTACATTTTGAAATTGCTGGGATTTGGGGGTGGGAGTATGATATGATATTTTTTATGTTTTGGATATTAATAAAATGTTCCAAGTCGAATTATCATCAATTGAAATTTTGTATATTCTTAAATCTGAATGTTCAGTTTTCAAAAATATTCGAATTTATGTCATTTTGAAATTTTAATTTTATGAGAATTCAAAGTTCACACATGGTATCTTTCAACTTTTCTTCTTCTGGTTCATGCAGTCATTCAGCTTATATATTTTAAAATACAAACGTTCTAATTTCCGAACTCCTTGTTTGAAATTATCCAACTTCATTATTTTTTAATAATTGACTTGAATCGTACAAATTTTCAAATTAATATACATTTTTGTCATTTGAGGGCTTTTGAACTCAAATTACACTATTTTTAAGTTCCAAAAATGGAATTAGTTCTGGATATCATCCATCTTTTTAGTGGAAATCTTGAAATGTTACTGCAATTTCAATTTTGAATTTCACGAAATTCTACATTTTAGATTTGAAATTTGTCTAGTGCGAGTTTGCAAAGTCATCGAATATAACTTGTGAATTATTTTAAAATGGTGTGTTCCATGTGCAAAAAATCTTGTTATTCCAAATTGGAATTCAATTGTTTGAATTTAAATATTGTTCCAGGAAGAAGAAGATGTGACCAAAGTCGAATTACTTATGCCCAGCAGAAGCAGTGCCAGAGAAGTTTATAAATACGCTTATAATTACTTAGCCGGGCAGGCACGCATGTCAGATAAACCTGACCTCCATAAGTCATATATGGACAAATTGTTGAAGAAGATGCAGGAATGATTTTTTATCCTTTTTTGATTCCTTTTGCTGTAGTTTTAGCCGGGCAGGCACGCATGTCAGATGAACCCGACCTTCATAAGTCATATATGGACAAATTGTTGAAAAAAATGGAGGAATGATTTTTTATCCTTTTTTTATTCCTTTTGCTGTAGTTTGTAAGGTTTTCTTTTTCGTCTTTTGATCACTTAAGAAGTCATTGTGAAGTGTTAGAGAATGTGTGTGAATTGCGTTGATGGCATGAAAAGAACCAAATTGTGATTCTTGATTTTTAGAAACGCTTCTGTTAATAGTTAAAATGCTGTACGAATCTCTTTAGTTCAACAATCTGTTTATGTAAGAAACAAATTATGCAACTTTCATTATCATCATTTAGTGTTAAAATATGTTTTGTTACTTGTTTATGAAAGTTTAACATGGAAAGGTTGATGAGTGACTTTTGAGTGATGAAAAAATAAGAAAATGAAGCATTTTTTCGTCTTCTGACATTTAATAGTTAATTTTGTAGCATCGTAAGTTATTTTTGTATCTTTTTCTACGTATTTTTGTATTAAGATTGTACTTGAATGTTGTCAGCATCGTTGATTCGTCGTTTTTTATAATACGTCTTAGGGGCCGTTCACATATTACGTAACGCGCTTGGGGGGGGGGGGGGGG
>JAPYZK010002232.1:0-14733 GCA_030522785.1 Platygaster equestris | reverse complement strand
CACGATCGAAAATTTATTGTCGAGAGAATGTTTTGAGAATCATCAAGACAAATTGAAAATTTCGAAAAGTTAGTTATCCGTCACGAGCGATCGGTAGTGCAGCAGTCGTAACGAGCGCGCGACCATATTTTCCAAAAATGATTGAAGGCTTGAAGTTTTTGTGTGTTTTATCACTCGTACGAGCGCTTGGTGCGACGTTGATTGACGAAACAATACCGGAAGCTTGCGGGTACAAGGTGATTATTTTTAATTAAATCATCCATTACTGAAAAAAGTTTACCATGTGTGTGTAATAGTGTATAATGTTATAATGTTCAACCATCAGGACACATTGATTTTGAAAAAAAACGAAGGTTTTTGGCACGAGTTGAAGACAAGTACTGGAATAGTTTTCTTTAAAATCGACGTTTCCTGAGTGTAAAATATATTCAAAGTACGAATTTTGAGATGAGGGTGGAGAAAAAATAATTGACAATGGTTTAATTTCCACTCTTGTATTTCTTGATGATGTGGAAGTAGATCATTATTCGTATTTTTGATGTGTTATTTGTCTCGTGGAATCATTTATATCATTTTTTGGTCTCATTTCTTGTGTCATAATTCAACTTCCGGCACTTTTGTATTATTTTGAATCATTGTTGGAAGGATTGTGGCATTATTTTTGAATTATGCATTTTTAATCGCAAAATAAATCTTTAAATTATAGGTGGATCATTAATAATATTCATTTTTGTCTTCTGATACGCAGCAGAAGACATACATTTCAAAGATTTTTTATTTTTCACTATTTTATTTTCGATGCTATTTTATCACTAGTGTACATTTGATGTTTAGGTGAATAACCTCACAACTTGATAATACACATGTTTTTGTATCACTCACTGATATTTGGAACAGAATTTGTGTATTTAGAAAATATTTATCAGTATTATCGATAATAGGTTTCAAAAAGGGTGGCAAACAGGGCCACCAAAACGTAAATATTGGATTGTTCTGAGGTCATTCACACAAATATTTCAAAACTATTTGTAAAAATAAGCGGTTGTTATTATTTTATTTTTGTGAGGTCATATTGATCGTAAAATCATTGACAGTCAATTTATGTATGCCGGATAAATACAGGATTACATGATGTCCCAAAATAACCGCAACAATGGAAAACCATATACTCTACATTAAATTCTAAGACGATTTTTTCTGCGTCATTTTCCGGAATTCGAAAAATTGGCAGAGTTATAGACAATTTGTTTAAACATTCAATGCGTTAGAAATTAGTTTGCAAAATTATGTGGATCATCACAAATTTCGTTCATTTTACATTTGGAAAATTCCGTTTTGCGGAATTTTCAACATTAACGAATTCTCGCGAATGTTGGACATTTTTGCGATAGTTTGTACAATTCCCAATATTTTGCGAAAAAAAAATAAATTCTCGATAGAATTCGAGAAATTTTGAATTTTTGTAAATTTGGCAAGTTCTGAGATTTGTAAACATTTTTTCGAAATTTCGGTAACATTCGAAATTTCGCAACATTATGCAGAAAAAGTAATCTTTCATTGATGTTTGATCAATTTGCAATTTTTCGATAATTTAAAATATTTTACGATTCTTGTTTCGCATAGATTTGAAAATATGAAAAAATTTGTGTCGACCGTAAATTTTCCTGATTTGGAAGAGAATTGGCTGTTTTTCTAATCTTCAAGTTTTTTTCTCAATTTTTACTGTAAATTTTACATTTGCAAATCATCAATTTTTCGAGGAAATTGGAACATTCTACGATTTTTCGATTATTTTTGATGTCACACTTTCAAATTCACATTTCAAAATTTTGATATTTTGTACAAATTGCAAATTTTCCGAATTTGGAAAAAAACGCTGTTTTTTTTAATTTTGTAGATATTTCATTTTTTCCATTTTCAACGTAAATTGTGCATTTTGCAAATTATCATTTTTTCTAAGAAACACGGAAATGATGAAAATTTGAACGATTTCGAAGAGTCACGTATTTGTAAATTTCTTATATTTTTTCAAAGATTTTCAAACTTCCACAATTATGGAAAAATTAACTATTTTTCAAGTTAATAAAAACACATGACTTGTCTGCATATTTCAAAATTTCGAATTTTTCAATTACGTGAAATTTTCCGGTGTCCTAAAATTTACAATTCGAGACATCCAAAAATTATGGAAAAGATTTACATTTTTTTTAAATTCAAAAATCTCCAATTTCTGCGAACATCTTACAAATTTCAATATTCCATAAATGTGCAAATTTTTACATATGAGCAAAACTACAAAATTTGCCCAGATTAGAGAACTTCCATAACTTCGAAACATTTGTAATGATTTGATCCACTCATATCAATTTTGATAATTTTTAGAATTGAATCTCCGTCGATTTTACGAATTTCGGAAAATGGCAAAGGGAAAATCGTCGTAGAATTCGATGGGGAATCTATGGTTTTTCGTTTTTATGGTGACTTTGGTACGATTTTATCTGAAAAAACTGCAGAAAATAGATAGAAAAGCGATTTGTCCACTGTCAAAATTCGGAAAATCATACATTTCTGACCAGCAAATTTGTTTAAACTTTACGTAGAAAAGTCCATTCGGCATGCGTTGATTTTTTATGAATTTACTGTAAAAATGACGTATTTAACATGATAAAACAGTAAGCGATTGTTTATTATGTTTTTAGAACCTTTTAAATTGAAAATAAATCGAACTTTGGATGTATTAAAAAGATTCTAGCATACTCGTATATTCTTTTGGCATCGAATTTTACTGATACTTACGTGCGTTTGAGATTTGTTCTTATCGACTTATCAAAAATTTTTCCCACTACCGTGAAAATATCTAAGATTACGTAATTTTTCGTATCTCATTGTATCTTGAAGTATTCAAGGTCAGGAATAGACATTTTTTAACAGCGCGCTTTTTACTATAATTGATCAAAAAAGAGGAAATATGTAATCAACGAATTTTCGAATTCGAAAATTCATAAAATACATTTTTGCGGGATAAGTACAGAGTTTTTAGATTTTTCTCGTTTCGAATTTTTATACCTACTCAAATTTATAGATTTGTAAATTCGGGAATTTCATACATCGAAAATTAATTTTACCATTTTTTGCTTAAAAAAATATTCCGATTATTAATTATGAAGTTTTCGAGTTCTGAAGATCAGATCGAAATGTAATCGAATCAGAATTTGTAAAAATTAGGGGTTTAGATTTGCGTTCGTTTTTTTCTGGATTTTTCTTTTTTCTTTTTCATTGAGTTTCTAAGTTTCCGAATTTTACGAACTTTCAAATTTATTCATGAAAATTTCGTGCTTCGTTTTTCCGTATTCATGCATTTCTTCAATTCAAATCAAATCAATGTCAAAATTTTTTACTTAGATTTAGTTAAAATTGTTGAAATTGAGATATTCGAAGCTTGAAGTTCCAGAATCGAAAATACATATTCTCAATTTTTTTCACTTCCAATCTCGAAATTAACGACATAATTCAGATTATTTATTACTAATTATAATTTTATTCCTAATTATTCAAATTCGAAATAAAAAGGAAAGAAAAAAAATCGAAAAGAAATAAAGGAAAAATAAAAAGTCTCGAGACTCTCAATTCTCTCGAAACCTTCGAATAAATAAGTAAAAGCTTTTGTCCGGAATTTAAAATGTGCAACGAGCCGATAAGAGTGAATACAAAAGACAAGAATGAGTAACAAATTGACAAATTGGCAACAAGAACTACTATCATTCGGAAAAACTTATTTCAAAAATCTTATTTATGAGTTGTGACTGAAATTGATGGTTTTTGGACGAAAAAAATTAACAAATCATTTTATCCGTTTTCGTTAATCATATTCGGTCGAAAAAACATGATAATTTCGCGACTGAATGAAATATTCATAATTTTGCATCATTTAAAAAAATGCTAACGAAAAATATTTTTACGAAATGAACATGTTTCAATGACTAACTATGATTTGTGGAAGTAAATAAAAAAATTTGTAATCATTTTCCAGTCTAAAAACCATTCATTTCGGTCGAAAAACGAAAAGGAGAGAATGAGTACGAAATGCAAGAGAACTGAAAACCATTCGAACTCATCTCTCAAAGGCAAATTCTCAAATTTAACAGTACAGTATTTTTTATTTTGGTTTAATTAAATTAGTTTTTACATTAACCTTGATCCAATCACTTGAATTCGATTTTTGATGCACCTAATATATTATTAAGTAAATTATGTGTTCTATTTTGAATTTTTCCAAGACTACGTAATTTGGTTTTGCTGTCATAGAGTTTTTGAAGGTATTTCAGAACATCTAAATTTGATTCATCAGATTCATCGATCGAAAGTAACCGAATTTTTATTCTGAATGTACAGAATGTCGAATTTCTGAATCGAAATAAATTCTACTCCAAATTCGAAAGTCCGAAATTAAAAATTCAGAAATTCCAAGACTGGAATTTACAACTGTTGGAATTTTCGACTGCACAATTTTTGAATATACAGTTTCTAAGTCATTCCCAATTTTACAATTTTCAAACTAGGATGAGTATTTTTTTGTTAGAAAATATCTAATATTCCATCTGTTTACGTGTTTTTCTTCTCTGACAAGACGATCAATAACGCACAAATTCTACAATTAATCAATTAGTAATTTTTTCATTCATTCACTCGATCATGCAAATTACCGATACCGATTCAATAACTTATGAAATCACAGAAAGCTTTACTCCCCGAATAGGAAATTGAATGGAAACCCAATGACATGGTAATTTTAAATGGAAATTCAATGAAACGTTTTCCATTCGATCGAACGGGAATTCAATGGTAAACAAATGGAAATTTGAATAGAAAATATTTCCATTGGCCAAAACACCAATGAGTCAATGGAAACACAATGAAAACTCTATGGTAATTTTAAATGGAAATTCATTGCAACATTAACATTTCTCTTGACCAAAACACCATTAAGTCAATAGAAAATTATTGGAAACCCAATGAGAACTCAATGGAAATTCAATGGAATGTTATCCTACGTGTCTCGCACTTTTTCAGTGAAGAACTAGAATAACTTACATTAACCTTCAAAACTGATACTATGTTGAGTATCGATGATCATTAAAAGTATCATTGAAAACTTCAAGAAGATCCACACAACTAACGAATAAACTTTTCAAAAACTGATGAGGATATTAATATTGAAAAACTTCTCATTTCAGTCATGCCCAAAAGTGGATCCCGACAAACTCAACATCCATCTCGTTTCGCATTCTCACGACGACGTCGGATGGTTGAAAACATTCAACCAATATTACGATGGATGTACGATAAATCTATATTCTTCGATCATTAGAACATATTTCAACATTTTCCGACCATAAAATGATTTTCCCATTTTTCTAGCTCGACCGGGTATACAACGTGCAGAAGTTCGAAAAATCATATCCAGCGTCGTAGAATCATTGCAAAAAGACACTGGAAGAAGGTGTGTGATTTATTTAAATGAATTAAAGTATATTCAATCATTTATCTCATAATGAGTTAATTCAACTGGAACTATTGTAGACTTTTTTACACCTGACGGACGCATATTTTTCTGGACTTATCTAGAACTTTCGGCGTTCTTCTAGAATTCGCTGGAAAACCTTTAACAGAACTATCTTTCAATAAAATGACAGACTAACTAAGAACCCAATTTTTTATCACACAACGCAGATTTATCCAAGTCGAAACAGCTTACTTCTGGAAATGGTGGAACGACCAATATGATTCAACAAAAGATATAGTTCGAGAACTCGTAAACGAGGGAAGACTGGAAATGATCAGTGGAGGCTGGAGCATGCCCGACGAAGCTACCACGCATTATCAATGTCTGATCGACCAATATACTTGGGGTTTTCGGTAAAAACTGAATCCCATTTTTCTTTGATGCGCACTCGACTTGGAAAATGCAATCATTCTTCTAAATTACAGACGACTGGATGACGTTTTGGGAAAATGCGGAAGACCGAAAATCGGTTGGCAAATCGATCCCTTCGGACATTCCCGAGAACAAGCTTCCATTTTCGCGCGTTTGGGTTTTGACGGTAATTTTCTGGGCCGCTTGGATTGGCAGGACAAAGAGCTTCGATTGAAAGAACAAAATACGGAGTTCGTTTGGAAAGCTAGCCCTAACTTAGGTACAGAATCATTCATTTTTTTAACCTTAGTGATGTTCCATTTGAGGTACTATGTTTTTCTGGCATCATCGATGTCATGTTAGGGATCATCAATTTTTTTCAACATTGAGCAATCTTTTTCGACATTTCTGGATTCAGCGAAAATTTGAATCGTCGGAAATTGAAAGATGAATAACGGAAATATGATATTTTTCAGACGATTCTGAATCGATCTATTTTGTCCTTTAATTCATTTTTTGTTCGATTATTGAAGGAAAAACGGCTGATATATTCACCGGAGTTCTTTTCAACGGATACAGTCCACCCAAAGGATTTTGTTATGATATACTTTGTGAGGACGAAAGCCTTGTCGACAATAAAAATGATTCTGATTATAATATTGACCGGAGGGTGAGTTCATTTTCAATTTATAATTATTGCATCGATGGGTATAAATTAGTCAAGGAACGACTTTTTTTCAATATTTCGTCGTTTTTCAATAGGCCAAAGACTTCATAAAGTATTGTGACGGACAGAAAAAAGCATACAGGACAAATAACATTATACTTACGATGGGAATGGATTTTCACTATCAAGACGCTGAAATGTGGTACTCGAATTTGGACAAACTTATAAGGTTTGAGTAATTTATTGTTAATGGAATGTTTGAGGTTTTAAGTGTCTCCGAAATCAGAAAATAGTTATTTTTTGTGATTTAGGTCGAATTATGTGAAAATTGTGTCACAGAATCGTTATTTCACAGTTTGATTGGAATGTTCGTATTTTTCTTTTATTTCACCGCGATTTTGATACTTTTGTGAAACCAGGCGAATTTTTACGACGTTTCTGACACAAAATTCCTTTAGATTAGCCAATTTGAGAAGTTCACCATTCACTTTTGCTAACATGTAGAGGGTTTGCTTAGAATTTTTGAACTAACAATTTTTTACGAGTTTTTGGAGACGATTTATGAAATTTTTCAGTCTTTACCATCAAATTTGGATTCAGCACATTTTAGGGACGTTAATTATGACATGATCATTTTGCAAATTTTTTTATTGTCGAATAATATAAACGAAATTTTCGAATTCCAAAACGATGATTTTTTCGAAAATTTCGATCGAATACGTACATGGAAATTTATAATATTTCGAATTTGCAATTATGGATTTCGTAATCATCTATTACATGCGATGTTGAAATTTTCGATTCATGGAAATTAGGAATTTTCGAGCTTCTTCAGCACAAAACAAACCTTCCAATACAAGAATTCGAAATTGAACTTTTCGAACTTTCGAAGTTCAGTGACATTCAAATTCTTCGCATTGGAATATTTCCCAATTTTCACTTCCTCATTCAAAATTTCACGAATCGTGACCGAAACCAACAAATTTCCGTCAATTCTGAAATATAATCGTAAGATTCCGAAATTTTGCAAAACACGATTATTTTAAATTCAAAGAAGTTCAGAAACATACGAAACTTCTTGGATTTCCTCAGAAACTCGATGAATAAAAATGTTTCGAACGTCTGAAACTGTAATTTTCCCATACAAATTGTTGAATTTCAACATTTTAAGTCCGCAAACTTTCCAAATTTTCGTGCAGAATATATCAAATTTGGAATTCTCAAGTTCTTGAATCGCAGTTAGTAAAGTTTTAAAAATTTGGATTCAAACTTTTGAAACTTTCCCTAACCAGAAGACAGATTATATTTTCGAATTCCAAAAATTCTCGAATCTCAAATTTGATAATATTTGATTTCCTAGCATCGAAATTTTTCTAATATTTCCACATTGCAAAATCCACAAATTTCCCAATAGCCGTAAGAAAATAAATTTCAGTCTAATTTCTATATTCTTTAAAATTTTTATACATGTTCTGAAATTGTCAAACATTTCATAAATACCCAAACAATTATTGATTGATCAACTTAATATAATTTACACAATTTTTCAAGACTTATCATCAAAACCCCCTTCGAAGAATTGTTCTGGCTACGCCTCTGATAAAAAAAATCATCTCACAATTTGAAACATCACAATTTCAAGTAATCACTCGAATCTCATTCCATCAGTTTCTCTGTAGTGCCAGGACAATAAATTTACGGCCCTAGGTACATAAAAAGATGCTCATCCATACACAACATCGAATATCATCTCAGATGATCCAAAAACTAAATCATTCCCCCAGGTACATCAACAAAAATCACAACACCAAATACAACGTATTTTACTCAACTCCATCATGCTACCTGAAATCCCTGCACGACCAAAACTTGACATGGTCAACCAAAAGCGACGACTTTTTCCCGTACTCGGACTGTCCAACATGTTTTTGGACAGGTTATTTCACTTCCAGACCGAACTTGAAATATTTCGAGAGGCTCGGGAACAACTTTTTACAGGTGAAGTTATCAAAGGTTGTTAAAACATGACGCAAAAATCATTGTTGATAAGAAAGAATGGACTTGATGATTGCAGGTGACGAAGCAATTGTCCACCATTGCAAACTTCACCGTATTGGAAGAAGATCTCGAAAAATTCCGTGAAGTCATGGGGGTGATGCAGCATCATGACGCGATCACAGGCACCGAAAAACAAGAGGTCGCTTACGATTACGCTAAAATGTTGCATAACAGTATTGCAGGTACCGATGACATCAGAGAAAGGGCTTTGAGGTAAGTTATAGACATTTATGCATCTACAGACATATAAAGTCGATTGTGATGAGTGCGAAGGTTACTGTTCGAGGCAAAGCCAAATACTGTAATCGGGAATTGCGGGCTTCAAAAGCATGGTAAATTATAACCACTCACGAAATTATCAGGAATGAACAAGAAATTGATGAATCAAGAAACTGTTGAAAGAACAACGTCCAAACATGACACATGCATACACACGAAGTCACGAACAAACACATAACACCTACTGGATAAAGGCATAAACTGTGGATGACACACACATATACGCACAAACTTTTCATGATCAATCAGATGTTCACACACACACACACACACATACAACTTTTTTTGGCTAAATGAAAACATTGTAAAAGAAAGATGTACTCCTGCATTTTTCGTGTTCAATTTATGTATCGAATTCACCAAGTATACCAGGGACGTCACATTGATGTAATTTGTGACGTCATAGTAACATCAGTGTGACGTCAAAACGGCCGCCTTTGGTGACTTTACAGTGATGTCACTATTACGTCATAATAAAGTCATTATGACGTGACAGAGACGTCACGTCGAAAAATTTTGATGATCAATTGAAAAATTCAGAATCAATCTTTACATGCATTTCTCGTGATAATATTTTAGAGTAGGATTTTCGTAGTATTCCAATCTGATGTTGCTGTGACTTCACAGTGATTCACTGTGGCGTCACCGCATTGTCACTGAAGATGTCATGGTGATGTCACAGTGACGTCACATCGGAATACTACGAAAATCCTGGTTCGAAATTTGTCACGAGAAATGAATGTGAATGTTGAATTGGGATTTTTTAATTGATCATCGGAATTTTTCGACGTGACGTCACAAAAGGCGGCCGTTTTGACGTCACACGGATGTCACTATGACGTCACAAATTACGTCAGAGTGACGTCCCTGGGAATTTGGTGTTCGGATTCATTCTTCAATCAAGGTCAAAAATCTATTGGTACAGTTTACAACAAAAATGATTACTCTTTCACAGCAAATTGGTATCAAAAACAGGATCGGATAACCTACAATTTCGATCATGTCTCCTGTTGAACATAAGCGCTTGCGAGTACTCCGAAGAAAACGAAAATTTTGTTGTTACGATTTACAACCCAACAAGTCATGTCACGTCAAATTACGTTAGGATTCCTGTGATAAAAAGCTCGTATGCTGTCAAAGATTATTCAGGTGATTTTCTACTCTTCCTGACTTTCAATTAACAATGACAGAATATTGTTTTTTGGGCAGTATAATTTTTACACTCTTTGTAAATGGGGCATATTTTACACGCAAGACAGTGGCGAAACCCGTCATTTGTGAACGCTAATCAAGTAAAAAAATCAACATTTGACCCATAGGGCGAAGTCTGCAAACACAAATCGTACCAATTCCTGCAACAGTTCTGAATATCCCAGGAAGAGTAAGCTCTGCTGTAAACGAACTCATTTTTAAGGCTGAAAATATTCCTGCTTTGGGTTTTTTGTCGTTTTACATTTCGATTTCAACCAACACAACGGACTCATTTGAAGCCAACGCAGAAAAAAACGTAAATATCGATTGCCATCGTCCCGATTTCGAAATAATCGAATAATCCCGAAATTTTTCAGAGCTACGACGTGTCTTTCAAAAATGAAGGTAATATAGAATTTCAGAAGGACAATCTAAAGATGAAAATGTCCTTCCATTATTACGAAGCTCGCTCTTATTACCCAGATGGAGCTTACGTTTTCAGGCCGAAAAATGACCGTGCTAAAGATTTTAAGGATGTTTACGAAACGGTCAAAGTTTTTAATGGTTAGTGTTGGTTTCATGTCTAATATGTTCTTTAGAAAAACTTTTTACGGACTACTTGAAAAAATCAGAAAATGTTACAATGCAAGAAGTACGAAAATTCGTAATTCTTGACAAAAACGTATTCAATGCAGTATAAAACATGTTATTTCTTTCAAGGTCCCCTTGTAAAAGAATACCAATGGAAACTCAATGCATGGATCAGCGGCACCATCAGAATTTACGCCAACAAAGATCACATAGAGAACAACTGGATGGTTGGACCGATTCCTATCGAGTACGTCATAATACTTCAAACACGTGTAGCAATATTCTATATTAAATCTGAAATAATTCCTCACTAAACAAATGGTAAAAAAATTTCTATTTTCACAGCGATAAAGTGGGAAAAGACGTAATAACCAGATTCAGCACCAATTTAAAAACGCATGGAGTATTTTACACCGACAGCAATGGAAGGGAAATGATGAAACGAAGAAGAAATTTCCGTCCAACTTGGAAAGTCAATCTCACAGACAAAGTTTCTGGAAACTTTTACCCAGTGACGACCAAAATCACCATGGTCGACGAGAAAAGGAAAAAAAGGTTCTCCATCGTGACTGATCGAGCTGAAGGTGGTAGCAGTTTAAAAGACGGAGAACTAGAACTCATGGTAACGAAATAAACCTGTCTTATAGAGTGAATACCATGGAAGAACTTGCTTTTGATGACGAAAAAAGCTCAAAAATATCGAAAAAAAAAAGAATTTCTATTATCAATCGTTGCCAGTTTAGTGAGAATTATACTAAGTGTAGCATTTTTTAGTCTCCAGTTTCAAGTAGTTTCTTTTTCTTTAACGCATGAAAAATAAAAATGGACATAGTTATTACTCCAACTACTATTATTTGTATACTTTTTTTCCTAAAAAAACAAATTGAGGCATTGTTTTCCGGACCCCAAGGTAGCCTAACTCCTGAAAGTACCATCATGGCACATCCATTGCAGCATGCAAACGTAGCCTTTTCTAGGTTAAATATTACTGCACCATTGAACAATTTGCTTGCCTGCCACCTCTGAATCATTGCAAACATCACTGATACATCAAATTCAGCACTTCGATTTAGAAAAAAAAAATGTTTGGCTGGACATTTTTTTATTTTCAGAAGCGTTTCGAGAACGTTTACGAATGTTTCAAAAACGTTGCAGGAAAAAAAACGTTTTTCTGAAATTTGCTGAGAAGTGGCGCTTTCCGTGCTCTAAAAGAGGAGCGGAAAGAGCTCTTTTCCGAACGGTGAATGGTGGGCGGCAGTGAAACTTTCTGAGCGGCTGTGGAATTTTTTAAGTGACAGTGAAAGATCTTTCACTTCCCAGTCCGTGAAAAAAACAAGATGGCGACGCAAATTTCAGAAAAAGTACTGTATGCATCTCGGAGCGGATGAAAGATATAACCTTCCGTTTTGCTAACTGTGTTAAATAGCAATAGGATGGACCGGTCGACGTCTCTCGCCCCACGATGGGGAGCACGCAGTTAAGTCTCTATATCTTCTATTTAATAACTAAATGTTTCGTGCATTTTGCAGACTCACCGAAGGTTACTCCTTGACGATGGCTATGGCGTGAGCGAAGCTTTGGACGAAATGGCGTTTGGCAAAGGAATAGTCACTCGAGGCCAGCATTTGATTTTCTTCGGCAATTCTGGTCCATCTTCAGACCTGATTCATGAAGAAAAATTGTCTACGTTACAAATGGCTTCGAAACCTTGGCTAGCTTTTACACCGATTTCCAAAGTTTCTTTCGAAGATTATGAAAGATCGAACAATATGAGGGTAAAGATATTTTGATGAATGTCATCAACAGTTTTCATTGTTGCGAAAGTCTCATTTTATCCGAGAAATCGCAGAATTTAATTATCAATTTTATCATGAATACCAATTACTATAAATTTATCTTTTGGAAAATGTTGTCCTTTTATCACGTTGACAATCGTAATTTGATTGGTTAATGACTGTAATTATTGCTACCAATTTCAGTATTCCGGTCTCAAGAAGGAGCTACCGAAAAATGTGCATATTCTGACTCTCGAACCATGGAAAAACAAGAAGAGTTTACTGAGATTGGAACATTTGTATGAAGTTAATGAATCGATCGAATTATCCAAGCCAGTGACCATTAATATGAGAGTAAGCAACTTTTATATCGATTTTCAGCAGAGGGGGGAAGGTCATATAATTTCATGACTACATGACTACATTTTTTTTTATTTTGGTCATTTCACCCTTATTCGCGAGTGTTTAAGATACTGTCTCTTTTTCCCTCTTATTTTCGGTTCCTTTTTTGGAAATGCTATAAATCGCCTGAGCTATAAAATTTCATTTTTTGATCCAACATCCCTTTTCTCGAAGCGGGTCACAAGTAATGTGGTTCATGAACTAGTTTTTATTTATCTATCAATAGAACTTGATTTCCGGATTCGACATCGTGGATGTAACAGAAATGACGCTAGGAGCGAATCAACCCTTAATAGAACTCGATCGACTGGAATGGAAAACGAACAAAGAAGTTGACTCTGCCGCTGAGGACAAAAGTGCAACATCTGAGACTCTGAGAAACGACTTTCCGGAAGTTATTTTGGGCCCTATGGAAATTCGAACTTTCATAGTAAAATTCTCTCCTCATATGAGGACAGAACATTTGGATGACGAATACTACCCAATGGCATATTATCTCTTCATTTCGACGTGTGCTGGTATTGTTTTGATTTTGATTGCTTTGCTGTGTAAGCCCAAATCGCGAAACAATGTTGCCACGTATAAACTTCTAAAAAATGAAGCCTGATTTTGAATGAAATGTGATGGCATATATGTGATGATAATAAACAAATCGTAAGTAGTGGAATTAGCTTTTTGTATTTGGATTTTTTGTCGAGTTTTTAGAATGGTTGTTCTAAGAGTTCCTATAAACAGAAAGTTTGGCTATCCCGGCGCAACAGTCTGATTGGCTGGATCCAGAGCTTGACCAAAAATGTCGGCTCCAAAAGGAAGAAGCGATTGTCTGTATGTGTCGAATGTATATGTGTGTACCGCCGCCATTTTGGGTCAGCGATGACACGTACACACTAACACATTGCAGATGGCCAGACTCTCTATTTATAGGAACTAGTTATTTTTGCACCATTTGTGCAGTACATGTTAGGGTGACGCATAATAAGGGTTGAAACATTTATTGACCCTGCTGCTCTCTAAATTGGTCCAAATTCATCGAAAAAAAATGAAGAAAATAGAGAGAGCTCCTTATTCCTAAATTAAAGCGTGCATTAATATGATGTGGTACTATTATTCTTGTATAATGCAAAAAATATCATCATTCTTAAATTTTAAATCTCAAAATTCTATCGCGAAACCGGAATGGATGAATATTCACCTCTAACGCTGAAAAAACGTTCATATTCGACCTCAAGGCAAAAAAACATGAATAATCGTCCACATGTAAAAAAAATCTGAATGTTCGCAAATAAAACGATAACCATCGATTAATGTCTATCAGTACGGATAGTTTTCACCCCCTCCCCCCCCTCTCAACTCCCGGCCCAAGATTCCCCCACTATCGCCCGATAATGCCCCGCTCCCGTTCAAATTGACGATTATACGTATATGTAAACTTGTATGTGATGAAAAAATATAAAAAACCAAAATTTCACCATTATAATGACAACAAACAATACGTACTTCTTCTTCTCGTTTCGCGAAAGACATCGATGTTTTGTGGAGTTCGTGTTGGACATCGATACTTTATCAATGCGTATCGATGTATTTTCGTTGTTTGCGTTTGACATCGATACATACAACGCCGTGCACACGTTTTTGGCCACGTGTGGGCGCTAAGTTTCCTCAGGGCGCCGCACGGGGGCAGCAGCGTCATCGACGCTAGGGGAAAAAATACGGGAGGAATAATTTGGGAGGAAATGGATGGATACATGCCGCAGGAATAGAGATGTAAGGCCGTAATATTACCGGTTATATAACGGTTATATAACCGTAATATTACATTACCTTACCAAATTTTTGGTCACATAATTTCCGACGTA
>JAPYZK010002231.1:0-14754 GCA_030522785.1 Platygaster equestris | reverse complement strand
TTCACAAGTGTCGAAGTTTTCGAGAAACTTGATAATTTTGAACATTTTCAGCATTTCAAGACTTTCAACAATTTTAAAGTATTTTGACGATTTTGGGAGTTATTGGAATGTTTGAAAGATCGAGAATTTCAAAATTTAGGTAATTTTCAGAGATTTGTAAACGTACCAAAAATTCTGAGAATTCACAATATTTTCATAATTCTGGAAAGTACGAGAATTTTGTGAATTCTTAACATTACGAGAAACTTAATAATATGGAATATTTTCAACATTTTAAAATCTTTGACAGTTTTGAGAATTTTCAAAATTTGAAGTATTTTGAGGATTTCGGAAGTTACTGGAATTTTGAAAAGTTCGCGCATTTCAAAATTTGGGTAAATTTCAGAGATTTGTAAACGTGCCAAAAATTCTGAGAATTCACAATATTTTCATCATTTTCGAAATGACAAAATTTTACGAATTTTTCTCATTTCGAGAAACACGATAATTCGTAACATTTCAAACTTTTAAACAATTTAAAGAATTTCGAAAGTTTTCAGTATTTTCACAATTTCCAGAATTGAAAAAATTTTACAAATTTCAGCGATTCAATAAAGTTTCAAAAATCTTGAGAATTAAGGCAGTTTTCGAAATTCTTGAAATTTTCAAAATTTTACGAATTTCTAAAATTTCGAAAAACTTTTGTTTAGTTGCAACATTTTTAATACATTTCAAGATTTTCGACTATTTTGATGAATTTCAAAGTCTAGAGGATTCTGCAAATGTCAGAGATTTCAAAAACACTTATGAAAATTCTGAGAATTTAGGAAATTTTTATAGTTCTCTAATAAAACTCTATTTTTTAAATTGGTCGAATTAATTTCGAGTGAAAATCACCTTAACCGCCCTCCCCCCCCCCTCCCCCCGAAGGAAATTTCTGGTTACGTCCTTGAATTCAACAAAAGAAGTAAAACTCGTAAATGTCTCTATTAATGTATAAATTGGTAACATTTTTGAAATTATAACGAATCTGATATTTTTACAAATATGTTATACTTGAATGTTCTTCAGTTTTTGAGCTCCTAAAAACTTAAAATAACTAGAAAGGTAGAAAATTTTGTATAGAAAATTTCCATTTCGAGTAGAAACTTATTTCTTGTTCGAAAGTTACTGAAAAAAAAAAAAAAAATTATTACATGCGTTGCATCTGATATCGCGTCCAACTGAATAACACAACCGGGTCTCGCAGTTGATTGTTGCGATACAATTTTTATTCTGTCGTGAATCGAATGCCGAACACCGTCATCAGAAGAAACATCAGTCGACAAACTCGCCATCGAATCCTGGAAAAAAATTTACGAGATTCAACAACAAATAAAAACATCGAAAAACTTCGTCATAAGACAAGATAATTTTTCGACGGATTGAAAAATTGTGAAACGAACCATCATCCGGCTTCTACGTTCGCTGATCGAAACTTCAGCCAGCAAAGTTCTCGCGTCGATGACAGCCTGGTAAACCCGGAGACTTTCGCCGTCGCTGGCGACGAAACAGGCGCTTGGGGAGTTCGACAAATTCCCCAGGGTCGTGCTTGGCAGCAAAGTCGGGATCCATGCGACGTTGCTGAAGGCCGAGATCTCGGGGGAATTTATGCGGGCCAGCTCTGAAACTCCCCCGCTTTTCGACAGTGGGCCCACGGCGTCGACGCGCCAAAGAATCAGTTCGCTGCAAAATCCCTAAAAAATATTCCAGTCCAACATAAATTCTCCATTTGAATTTCCAACTTTTTTGTAACTTCTGTTTATCAACTTCTTAAGTTAAAAATCTTACGAACATGATTTTCTATTCCCTTGTGTAATGAAAACGTATCAAATTTTACTATAAAAGAATTTCCTTATATCAGGAAAGTTTTTTATAAAGATATGATACTTTTTACAAAAATCGCAAAGTTTTCATAAAATAAAGGTTTTATAAGAAAATCTGGAGGCTTTCAATAGTTTTTATAAAAAAACAGACGAATTGTATGAAAATGTCGACAGATTTTATAAAAAAAATTTTTTTAATCAATTTTTTATAAAACCATTATAGAAAAATCGAAAATGTTATATAACTTTTATAAAATCGACCTTACAGAAAAAAAACGAATTTTCATAAATAATTCGCTGATTTAATAAAAATTTTGCCTGTTCTTATAAAAACCACAATCACTAGGGTACAAATTCGAATTTTCAAATTACGTACTTAATTCTAAAAAATTTACACAAATTATGCATATATATTTTTTCAATGAAAAAATATTTCAATTCGAAACGAGAAACACAAAGACAATTCTGACCATTAATACAAGAAACTGGGACTTTTTGTACTACGTAATTGATCATCGAAAATTCGCGCAATTTTTCACTCACAGCTGAGGAACAAATATTTTGGCTCTTGTTCAGATCTTGCTTATTAGCGGCGTCGTCCATGGACTCGGTTTCGTGGGACGAATTCAAATCCGGCAAATTGTGGTGCGACGTTGTCAACAGCAATGGCAATACTGGATGACAGGTGATGTCATTTACTCGGAAACGATGACCCGAAGCTCTGCACGCGTGTCCGATGCTCAGAACCTGAACAAACGTGTATATTTTAATGAGAAATTGAAATTTGTTTGTACGAAAAATAAAAATACTCAATTTCGTCGACCGAACAATGATGAATGACAGTGACAATAATGACCTGGGAGAATTTCGTTTTGTCTGCAAAAGTCAACTGCCACAAATTCAAGGTTCCATTGGCGTGCTTGGACACCATGGAAACCATGGGAGACGGGGGTGCCAACATGTCGACGTGCTCATTTTTCTCGTTATCCCCGACGCCGTTTTGGGCCTCTTGCTGATTTTCCCGCTGGTCAGCCAAATTTTTCAGACCCTGCGCTATTTCATGACTCGTTTTCGAGGTCAAAGTTGACTGTTCCTCGTCTTGTTCGATCAAACTTGGCAATGGCGTCGAAACTTCCACATCTACAAAGAAGATCAATTAAAGTAAACCAAGGACGTAACCAGCAATTTCGTTCGGAGGGGGCTAAAGTGATTTTTACTCAAAATTCATTCAACAAGGTTGAAAAGTAAAGTTTTATTGGGGAATTATGCAAATTTCACGAGTTCTCAGAATTTTCAGAACTTTCTGATCTCTTTCAAATCACTGGAATTTCCAAAATTGTTGAAATTCTTTAAATCGTCAAAATTCTTTGGACTTTTGGAATCCTTGAAATACTCCGAACTTTGAAAATTCGAAAAATTGTTGAGAATCTTGAAATGTTCAAAATGTCCAAATAATTCAAGTTTCTCAAAGTTTCAGATATTCGTCAAATTTCGGAATTCCAATAATTATCAAAGTATCGTAAATTTTCAGAATGTTCAAATCTTTCTCGAATCTCTGAAATTATAAAAATTTTCGAAATTCTGAACATTTTGAAAATTCCAAAAAAGTTTTCAAATTCTCTAAATTTCGAAATTCACCAGAATAGTCGAAAATCATCTTGAAATATAATGAAAATATTTCAACTGAACAAAAGTTTCTCGAAATTTAGGACATTCGTGAAATTGTTCAAATTTCAGTATTATCGAAACTGCCTTAAATTCTCAAGATTTTCAGAACTTTTTTAAATCTCTGAAATTTCTTAAATTTTTGGAACTATTGTTAAAAAAATACTAAAAACCTTCGAAATTACGATATACGATATACGATATACGACTGACTCACTTTCCGAATTTTTCGTCACGGATTTAGCGACCTCGCGGATGCTCAAAAGCGGACCACCGGTATTATGGGAGTACATAGAAACGTTGTGGCTCATAGTGGACGCGTCGCCCAAAGGAAAAGCGTTCGGGATCCTGGTGGAAAACGAGATCTGGGCTTGCCGAAACGAACCAGGATGGTACTCGTCCAACCACTCGATGTGCCAAATAAGAAAACTTCCGTCAATCGGATGGATCGAAAACAACAAATCCGGATTGTGGTGCCAGTCGCGGAGCAAAGTTTCGATTTTCGTATCCAGGAAATCCGGGGCGTGATTCATCGTTGACGCGGCGTCCGTCGCTATCGAATTTATGGACGTTGTGTTACTGAAAAAACAACAAATTTCAAACTCTAATTCACTGACATTTCAAATTTTTAAACTCTAGTACAAAATTTACAATTCAAAACGTACGAGTTCTGACCTCAAAAATCCAAAATGTTCAAACTCAAAAAATGTTCAATTTAAAAATTCTGAAACACAAAGCTAAAAATTTCAAAATTTCCAAACCTCATTTTCAAATAAATATATCATCAAAAGTAAATGTTCATTCTTGTTCGGGAAAAAAAAAAAAAAAAAAAAAAATCGCCTCAGCATAGACTTTCCGAACGGTCACCAAGCACTATTTGCACTCATCGTTTCTTCGCTTCCATAATCGAAGGGAAACATTTATATTCATTACAATACTTCGTATTTGTTGTCAAAATGGAAGTCTCTCGACGGTAAATAAATAAAGAAAATGAAATGCTGTTTACCTAAGACTTTGGTGAGAATGCACGCTATGGGGAAGGCTATGGTGCGAGGTAGTGTGCGCCGTGTGGTGCTCGTCGCTGCTGTGCTCTTCTTGACTCATCCCGCGACTGACAGCGCTCGATTTCGCCATTCCTTGGTTTTTTCCTTTCTCTGTCGACCGATACAAACCATAGCACGATAAAATGCGACCTAATAAATTAATGCATTTTTCCATCACGACACATGCAGCATGCAATCTACTCGAATCCAAAAATCTAACAAAATCAGAATTTAATTATAATTCGAAACAGTCTGAATTTTTACATTTCAAAAAAACAAAACTAGTGTTTCAAGTTACAACTCAAAAATTGAGTACAAAAAAAAAAAAATTTTTTTTTCGAAATAATCCAACGAACTTGGTGTATGTTCGTCTTCTGAATCGTGGTCCACGTGATCGGCGTCCTGGTGGTTCATGCCTTCCTCTTTTTCCACGACTTTGCGAGTAAGTTCCTGCATAAATAATAATATTGTATATTTCCATGAAAATTATTCAGAGGGGGGGGGGGGGGGGGGGGGGGGGGGATTCAATTTAATTCACCTGTAAAATACTTTCAGCTTGCATTGTGAATTGCATTTCTTTGTTGTTCAGCCAGTGTAAAATGAAATTCGCTTCCCTATCGGGATCGGCAGTAACCAAACTCGGAACCAATGGAATATCTACAAATGAAAAGGAAAAAGTTTAGTTACGATTATTTCAGTAAAATACACAACGCTGGAAAGTAATTCTGCGAATCGATATTTTCTTTCGTAGTTTTTGAAATGAAATTGGGATATCAACATTTTCCATACTATGTACGTTAGTCTAAAATTTAAGATTCTAAAGTTATTGTACTCTAACTCAAGTTTAACAAATGTATGGGTTTTGTATTGAAATATTGAAAACTTACTCAAAACGTAAATTCGAAAATTTCCCAAATGTACATTTTTCAAAATCTGAGTAATTTCGAATACATACTTCGCCATAATTTTGAGAAAATTTAAGATCCCTAAAGTTTCTAATGTTTTCTAAGAACTAGAAAAATCGCTCGCTCGTTCGCTAACATTTTTCAGTTTACTCTCTGCATAACTCCGAATATACCGTGTTCCACTTTAAAAGTAAAGAAATACTGTGCACGTTAGTCTAAATGATTCCACAATTATCACCTATGATTACATACAACAGTACTGTAACTTTTATGATGGAATTGATTCTTTCAATTTTTGGTAATTAAATGTTTTTTTCTCGCAAAAAACATTCAGTTGCAAAAATTGAACAGGTAAAAATCGAAAGAATCAATTCCATCATAAAAATTATTACTAACCCATTGACAATCCATTCCATCAATAAATATAACTGTTTACATTAAATAAAAAATAATAATGCAATAACAGGTTGGAAATAAGAAATAACACCTGTTTCGGCGTTTATGCTCGCCGCCAAATGAAAATGCATCCCCGGATAATGTCCGATATGTTGATAACTGTTGTGAAAATCATGCACGGAATACGTCGAAGGCAAAGTGGGCAAAGTGGGGGCGGGGTGCCCTGCTTGTTGTTGTTTCGCGTGACGACGTATGTGAAAACATGTTCTGTAAATAAACAAAACGATTCGTAAAATCGGAAAATTTGAATAATGAAATTTCGATAAAGTACTTCATGTGTTTGAGGCGCTGCATAAAACGATGTTTGTGCATGTTGTGGTGCCGGTGTTTCCCATGGTGGCCATGCCTGTCGGTACCTTCGTACTGGCTCATATTTGCCAAACCTTCGATTTCCGGTGGTATCGTTTCCGTCCAAACACGACAAATGTTGTCCCGGCACGAAGTCACCAACATGTTCGAAACTGAGCCCCTAAATAAATACACAAAAATTTTCAATAAGTACATTGCAAGTATCGATTACATTTTGATTTTAATGAGGTAAATCACAGTAATGAGTAAAAAATTTGTGTGTATTATGGGACACATGGTAGAAGTTACACTTTCATGTGAACGACTGGAAGGCAGTCAAAAATACTGATTCTCATGAAAAATCTTAATTCGAAAAATCTGAACATTCGAACAATTTTCGAAGTTGATGTAAATACAACATTTTGGGATAGTCTGAATATTTCTAAAAATGTGAGAATTCTGGGAAATCGAATAATTGAGAGAAAATTTAAAAACTGAAAAATTTCGAACATTTTCAACATCAAACAAGTTTTGAGGAATTTGAATTTGTTGTAACAAATTTCATCAAATTTAATTTTGATGTGATAAAACCACAAAAATTTGTGATTTTATAAAAACTTTATAAAACAAATTTTTTTACAAAATCTGTCAACATTTTCATATAATTCATCTTTTTTTTTTATAAAAGCAATTGAAAGCCTCCAAATTTTCTTATAAAACCTTTATAAATCCACTTCATAAAAAATGCAATTTTATAAAACTTTTATAAAACCGACTTTATAAAAATTGTTATAAAATTTTTTGATAAGGTTTCTATAAAAACTAGAATCACTAGGGCAAAGAGACCCCAAGAACATAAATTACTCAACTTTCGACGTTGAGGAAAAGCCAGTACCTTAATTAATAAATGAATAATTAATTATCATCAACAATTTCTTACTTCGGCATATATTTACTGGTTTTACGCCACGATATGTGAGTCACGGCCCGGGGGTGAGCGACGTACACGAAACTATAGCTATCGCTGCTTGTTTGCTGATTAAAGTGCGAGTGCTCCATACTTCTTCCAAGAAATACTGTAAAAACGATTAACAATTCAACATTAAGAGATATTCTATTTTTTGATACATTACAAATATTTATTTATTCATTTATTTCCATTACACTATGCCCTCACTGGGATCTTGGGCCTCTTCCATTAAATTAGATTAAATTGAATTAAATTCAATTAAATTACATTACATTACATTCACTTAAATTACATTGCAAGTATCATTATAGAATTTCTATAATTAATGATTAACCAAGAAAGAAAACGTTTTTATAGTAATTTTATTTCAAAATATTTCGATTTCTGTCAAAACGAAAGACTCAAAATCGGAATACTTCCTCAATCGAAATACATCGATTTTCAAAATAACATATTTTGATTTTCGCCAGAAAAAAAAAACTTTTAAAATCGGAGTATTGTGGAAATCGAATATTTCGGAATCATAATAATTCACAAAGATTTTTCTTTTCTTCATGATTCTCTTTTTTATAAAAACCTTATAAAACATTTTTATAAAAATTGTTATAAGGTCGGTTTGATAAAAGTTTCATAAAATTTGCATTTTTTATGAAGTGGTTTTATAAAAGTTTCATGGAAAAAAATTTTTTTAACACAAACTTTTTTTCTACATTTTTAAAAATATGAACAAATTTTTCTAACCTTTTTTGGATCGTTTTGCTAATATATACACCATTTTTCATCAGTTTATGAGGCTCTAGCTCTAATTTTGTTTCGAAAGAAATTTAAAAATTTTTTGGAGGCAGCGGGATTTGCACTTGCGGACCTTTGCCTCAGAAATCCGATAGTCAACTTTCTTGTCCATCAAGTCTATTTCAATTTGGATGCTCATTTTCAATCTGAGTTGAAGAATTTTCAACTCTTACGAAATCACATGTATTTACGTCTTATAATTGCTAAAATACGTTACGAAAATTATTTTCTATTCCCTTGTGTAATAAAAACGTATCAAATATTACTATAAGAGAAATTCTTTGTACCAGGAAAGTTTTTTTATAAAAATATGAAACTTTTTATAAAAATCGGGAAGTTTTCATAAAAATAAAGGTTTCATAAGAAAATTTGGAGGCTTTCAGTTGTTTTTGTAACAAAAATTGTTATTACAAAGTTTTTATAAAACCATTTTATAAAAATCGAAAATTTTATATAACTTTTAAAAAATCGACTTCACAAAAAACCGAATTTTCATGAATAATTAACTGATTTTATACAAATGTTGCCTGTTTATATAAAAACTAAAATCACTCGGGTTTAAGAAAAAAAAAAAGTAATTAAAATATAATAATAATACTTCAGAGATTTACTTTGTTTGTTCTCGAACCAAATTTTGACTAGTCTATCGTTTTTCCCAGTGGTCGCAAATAGAGTCCCATCTGGACTGAAATTCATAAGATGAACCGGAATCGCGGTGCGACATTTCCAGACGCAGTTCCAACTTCCTGGATCGTGTGAGGAATTCATATCCGGGACGGGACTTTCTGCTTCGCCCCCGATGGAAAACGTCACCGCTCCAGCTGAAAAATACATGTTCAAGAATCATCATTTGCTTCACTATCCTCAAAACCAACATAAATGCGACTTTTATACAATTGCAGTGTAAGATTGTACACTCAAAGAAAATATTTCGTAAATCTAACAAAATCAGTTTTGCTGGTACCACACAACATTTTCTTTATCTGAGAAAAAATTTTGCTCTTTCTACACAACATTTTGTTGATCCAACAAAAAACTTTTGTTCATTTTAGGCAAAATTTTGTCAAGTTGAGAAAACATTTTGCTGATTCAACAAAATACTTTCTTAATCCAACAGAACATTTTTTTAATTTGCAATAAATCGTTTTACAAAAATTTCATCGTTTTGGTTAAGCTGATTTAAACGAAACTTTTTGTCGAATCAACCGAAGTTTTGTAGATTTAACAAAACTTTTCTTCGAGTGCAGGACCCGAAGATTCGATATTGTATTTTATATGCGTTTTTTGGATCGTACAGTTTTTCATGCTACGTGAATTGTGAATCACAACAAATGCAGAGAATGTGCACTGGCGAGTTGCGAATTTTCAAGTTTTTTTTTTTACCAAAAGTTCCATTTTTGATCAATTTATTTTACAAATTCGTAGATATTTCAACTTTTTCTAAAAAATCAGTCATTTTAAACAATTTTAAACAATGCCAGAAATTTCATCAGGAAAAACCTCACATAATTTCCAATCATGTTTAAAAATTTTTTGAAATACATTAAAAACGAACTCAAAAACTGCTACAATAACTGATTATTTTCAAGAATTAACCAAGTTCCTGTAATAATCTGATTCCTCATTTTTTAGCATTATCGAGGAATATAAATAATTTCACCATCTCTTGTGTAAATACCAAAAATCGATAGATTCAACTCGAGTAGAGTATAAATTTTGAGTGACGAGTACAGTGCTTGGAATTGTAACGGAGGTAGGAAATTCAGCATTTTGGTGTACAGTTGAAGCACTTTTGACATGCAAAGGCCAAGTCACTGAAAAACAAAGTTCATTCGATTTTTGAATGAACTCACGATCCTGAACATTGTTTCCCTGCGCAACGTTTTGTTCGACTGAGCTCGTTGCGATTTCCTCTCCCTGTGATGATTTCGCCTTTACAGCTATACATTATCATCATTATTACATAAATTAATAAAATGCACGAAATTAGTCATTTTTCACTCTAACTACACAATACCGAATGCAACAAATGTAAAAAAAGGGTTTAAAATTGTCCCCAGGACAGGCGAAAATTCAGTATATTTATTTTGAGCTTGAATAAATTTTCTTGCTGATTTTTCAAACTTGGCATATACAATTTTTAATGACATTACTCAAACTATTCATATTTTACTCTATTTTTTGGTTTTTTATTCATTCATTTCAACTATTTCTTCTTTCATCATTTTTTCTCATTTGTAATGGATTTATGTCTTGTGTCGTGATGCATTTCTGTGTGTTTAAATTTTTGGATTCTTTAATTTCACAACTTTTCGAGGTTGAAATGAAAACTTTTGTTGAAGTTGATTTCTGCCCCAGAGACAAGATAAAAATTGTTCAATTGAAACTCACAATGTTCTTCTTGAAACGGTGTTATATTTTGGTGCCACATCTGCAGAAGTTCTCCTCCGGTCAAAAGCCGAGTCCCTTCCAAATTCCAGGACAACGCAGTGATGTTCGAATCCGTTTGCAAATTTCCTGTTTGGACCCATCTGTACTCCAATTGCTACAACATCGAATTATTCCGTTAGATTACACTTTGGAAAGTATTTTTTATCGAAAAAGAAAAAAACTGTTTCGTGAAAAAATTTCGCGAATAATCAAAGGAGTATTTAAAACATTCTGTCTATTTGAAATCAAGTTTTCTTCTCAAGTTTACCGATTTCACAACTTATCAGAAGTTTTTATGTGCAACTAAAAAAATACGAAAATTTTGAGTTTCACATTTCTAAAATTTTGAATATGCGTAAATTTGATTGCAAAAACGTAAAATTTTCACACTTCTACTAAAAGAAGCTAACAAATTCGAGGATATATAAATATATAAATTGAAAATATTTCCATTCTAAAATTTTCAAAAAATAATAAGTAGAAATTTTGCCACTATGGAAATTTCAGAACAACTTGAACCTAAGTTTTTTTTTTTTTTGAAAAATTTGGAATAGTCCGAAAATATCAAACATTGTGAAATTTTTGAAAAGTCGATAAATAGACTTTTCTAACTAAAATAGAAATTCCAACATTTTTAGAATTTCAAACATTTCTTGTATATTCAAAGGTTTGAGTATTCCACAAAATTTGAAAATTTCAAAAATTACGAGAACATTGCACATTTCATAAATTCTGAAAATTACAAGAAATTCAAAAATGTTAAAAATCGCAGAAATAACAAAAATTTCAAAAATTCCAGAAATTTCGAAAATTAGGAAACATTTTTTTCGAAAACCCCTCCCGAAAATTTTTTCTGCGTCCACCCCTGAACCAAGGAGTCAAAAATTAGGCCAAAGCTATTACAATTCGAAAATGGAAAAATTTTTAATATCAGAATCATTTTTCTTATTACGTTGAAAAATATACAAACATGTGAACAAGTGCTGTGGATGAGAGGAGTCGGTTCGAAAATGCAGACTTGATTTTCGTAAGCAGCTGCGATTTTTCCAGTGTCGGTGCTGCAGTCCAAGCAACTGATGCGAATGTAATTATGGACTGCGCCAGGAATTATTTGGACCCTCTCAAAATTACTTGCAAGGATGACGATGTTACATCCAGCAGCATAAGCCTAAAAAATGAGGTAAACAATAAATAAATAATTACTACAACAATATTAAAAAAATATTATTAAATAATAAATAAAATGTAAGATAATAAATAACAATAAAAAATGTCAGAATTACAATTTGAAAATTCCTAAAAATTCTAAAATATTAAAAAAATGCACATACTATGCATACAATACCAATTAATCCATATTTTAATAAACTGTTGAATTCTTTAAAAATCCAACAACTGACAATATTACAAAAATGACATCTCGTAAAAAAATCAATAAAATCATCAAATTTCGTATTTTTCCTCAAAAATACACCCTAATTATCGCCCTGTTGAGTCACGAGCAATTATATAAGATTGCATATTATTGCCAAAGACTGAAATTTCGGAAGTTCGGAAAATTTTCGCAAATTTCCGGAATGTTTCAGAATTTCTACAACTCATCAAAATTCTTTAAATTGTGGAAAATTGTTAAAGTTTTTGGAAATTTTTAGAAATTCTGTAATTTTTGTAAATTGTTCAAATCTTTCAAATATTGTTAAATTTCTGAAAATGTTTGAAATTTTTTGGAATTTTCGAAATTCTCCAAAATTTCCAAAATTGTTAGAAATTGTTGAAGTCTTTGGAAATTATTTAATTTTTGGAAATTTTTGAAACTTTTTTCCAATTTTGTAAAATTTAAAAAAATTTTCCAAAATCTAGAAAATAGTCACAATTTTTTCGAATTTCCCGAATTTTTTAGAATGTTCAATATATCCAAAATTGTTGAAAATTGTTGAAGTTCTCGAAAATTGTTGTAAATTATGTAATTTTTGGAAGGTGTTGGAATTTTTAAAAATTTTCGGAAGTCTTGAAAATGGTTAAAATCCTTGAAAATTTTCGGAATCATTAAAAATTTCCAAAATGTATGTTCAAGTTTTCGGGAATATTTATAAATCATGTTATTCTCAAAAACTTCTTACATTTCTGAAAATACGCTGATTTCGTGAGCATTTTTAAAACTCTTCTAAATCTTCGAAAGTTTCGAAATTTTCCGGAATTTTCGTACACGAATGTTGAAAATTGTTAAAGTTCCTTTAAAATTCCTAAATTTTTCCCACATTTTCTACATTGTAATTTCTAATTCAGGATATTCGAAGGATTCCGATCGCTGTAATGATAATGCAATGATATGCAACGTTATATCCTTGCACAACCTTGCTAATGAGCCAGCAGGGCGAAAAAACCCCCAAAACCAAAACCACCCGCACTCCTTATCTCCCCCACAAAAATAAAATCAATTCCAACTGTCATTGCGAAAAAACGTCTAATCCCGCTTCTGAGTATATTTATAACTACGCGCTCATTCAATGATCGCGAAAATACATGTCATCATCAACACGTACGATTCTCGTGTTCACAATGCGAAATAATTTCGCAAAAATGTCACTCGATCAGCTGACCCAATATCGACGTTTTTCCAAGCGGCCAAATTTTCCTCTCAACCCCCCTGACACCCCGCCGATGTTTTCACATTGGGAGCGACTTTTTCGCTTTTTCATGAAGCAAATTTGTTTGTTTGGAAATTGTTGCCAAGATCGGAAAAACTCACGGTGAAGGAAATGCCTTCGACGGAGCCGACGGCGTAACATCGGTCTCCAGCGTTGCACGCCCCGCACGCGATTTGATGGCAATTCATGGCGAGGGCCGAGGCCGATTCGGCACGGCGAAAAAGATATCTTCCGCTGGCGTCGCGAAAAAAACACTCGAGTTTGGGACTGAATCGCGACGCGTACGAGTCCCAGACGTGACACGGTAATCCGTGGTAATCTAGAAAACTTTGGGTTGGTTGAGAACTTTGACACTTGCGAGCGTTGTGATCGCAGGTACAGCCAGGGTTGTCAGATTTACATATTCACGTGTAGCCCCAGGGTTGTCAGACTTGGCGATTTTTCGCAACTCTTGGCGAGGAAAAATTTCAATTTGGCGATGGCGATTTTTGGATTCTGAGACTGTTTGTAACTAATTTTTTTATTCCGGGAAGTTCTGATAACAAATTTTTTTAGTTTTTTCATAGTTATGCTTTTATTCGCACGTATATTCATTAGATTTTTCCATTATGTGCGCAATACAGTTAAAAAACAAGTTTTCATCATTTTTTTCATAAACTTGAAGGAAAAAAACTAACTTTTTAATGCGTAAAACCCTAAATTCACAATATTTTCGAATTTTCACGCCTTCAAGTACTTTTGCACGCACCAATCTGACCAATCTCATTGGTGATATTTTGGCGATACCGGAAAGGAAGATGGCAATTTTGGCGATTTTTCGGTCTCTAAATGGCGGGCAGGGTTGCTAGATTTTTAAAATTCAAGCCATTTTGGTGAAAAAAATTTTTTTTGATCAATTTTTTTCCCAATTTCGATATATATCTTTGGGGGAAACTAACGAAATAATCTAAATATACACGGAAATCTGCGATATTTGACTTTTTTAATTTTATTCTACCCAAATAAATAAAAAAATATGTTATGTAACAGCGACGAAAACACGCACGGATATGCGCGATGTGCGAAATTTGACTTCAAATTCTGTAATATATATTCTGGATATATTATGTTCTTCATATAAAATGTGAAGATTTTATGTTTTGCAAATTTTATTCATGACATGATGAATAAAATGCATTCTTAAGATACGAATTTGTTATCTATATCGATCTTTTTTGTGTTGGAATTTTTTTTGACCTGACCTATAGTTATAGACATTTTACGTAAACTGCGTAAAATGTCTACTACGGGAATATCGCAACTTGTTATATAAAAAAATGATTTGTGTATTATTTATATTATTTTATTGATTCTATATACATACATAGTTCCATTTTGTATTATATATATACTGCATTAATTTTTCCGATAGATGTATACTGATTTTTCATTCTTATTAAAATGAAAATATACTATTGCCAAAATGGCTTGAATTTTAATAATCGCCCAAAAGCAACTAATCGCCGTACCACCAATTAGCCGCGAGCCATCTCGAGGAGCCCATCAGCCAGGCTGGCCAGAATGGAAACGGCAAGCATTCTGCTTTTCGATCCATTCTATTCTCGCCTTTCTATGGGTGGAGAGTATAGTATGAGACAGTCCCATCTCCTCGACGCGCTAGAAAGAGAAGAAGAAGCTCCCAAACAAACTCGGCTCGATCGCTCGCGGTGCCTT
>JAPYZK010002230.1:0-21369 GCA_030522785.1 Platygaster equestris | reverse complement strand
ACACATGCGCGACACGTTGGCTCTACGGCAGGCTCGTTTTTTTTTTTTTTCCTCGAAGCCGTGAGATACTCGGCGTCTGTAAATAACGCTTTTCACGGGACAAAATTATGTTAAAACGGAGAGATAATTCGGTGCCATCGCCTACAACGATATTGTGCGCAAAAATGACAAATTTTGTGAAAAGAATTAATTCCAGAGGAGAATTAAAACTCGAGGTGGACGTTGGAATCCGCGGCGGCCATCTTGGTCACGTTCGACCAATCAGGATCGCGACTTCGAATTTCGATCGACAGTAAAGGAAAAAAATTCTAGAAACGCTACAATTTTTTATCATCGTTTTCTACGCGACTTTTCGCGATTCGACCCAAATGCATTCGTATGAAACCGTTTAAAATGTATCTCTCATATTATGATGTCGCAAAAGTACTTCTAGCGTGTTCTTTTGTCAAAAATGCAACGAAACCGTAACAAACAATTTTTTTCACCGGTGAGAGAAAAAAAGCGGTTGTCGCCGCAAGAAATGTTGCATTGGAATCGTCGAGTTGATTATGACTTGCGGATTTTCAACGATTAATAAGTTTCGCGAACCTTGAAATTTATTCAAATCGAGCGGGGCAAGGAATTCGAGTTGGGAAACAATGTTGCTTATATTTGCGTAAAAAAAAGATTGATAAACTACAATTGCTATTGTTCATATTCAATTTCAAAATTGAAATATGTGTTTGATCATTTCGAAAACTCAACGCTGTGATGCGATTGGCTGGAACGCGATCACGTGACCAAAATGGCCGCCGCCGACACGACCGAGCCCACCTCGAACTTTATTTTCTCTCTCAGTACAATTCCTCTGCTTTATTGCGCGATTTAAGGGCACAAAGTTCTTCTCTGTGATGGCAAGGACAGTAAAAAAATTTTTTTTCAATTTTTGCATGTTCTTTTCAGCCCCGCAGGTCGAAATTCGTGGATGTACGTTTGATGAGCGTTGACCAAGACTCGAAATAAGCAAAAAAAGACGGCGCCGGATTCCGCTCGAAATAAACCGCGCGACCCGTTTGCGCTCATTTTCGGGTGCCCTTTATTTTACGCCCCCCCCCCCTTTTTTTCACACTTTTATCGCGACTTTATCTAATTGCTCGATTTACAACTATTCCTTATCACTTTTCTCTTGCTTTATCTCCGTCTTCTGTTTCGCTTTTTTACGCCGCAGTGAACTACCGTAACTACCATTTGAATAATGTAACTGCCGCGTTTGTAATTAAACCGCCGATTTGCATGCTTACGGAGAGTTTCGGGGTTTTTGACTGTGGGAAATTTTTTTTTTTTTTCATAGATCAAAGGCCCTTTTTCCCACTCGAAATGCAGACAAAAAAAAAAAATGGAAACTGAGACATATTGTTGAGAATTGAAAAAAATTTGTAGGAACAAATCAACGCATTTCAATTTCTGACTCCGAAAATGTATAATATCCAATCATTATTATTAATCAAATTATGGCCTGAATTTTCAAAATGTCCGAATTTTTTGGATTTGCAGATTAAAAAATTCTAAAAATTTAATAAATTCAATCATCGAATTTACAAATTTTAAAAGTGTCTGAAATTTCAGTTTTTTTATTTGAATTCAGAATTCTGCTATCATTCGAAATTATTGTCGAATCTCAGATTAGAAACATTTCAAATGTTTGGTTTTGGATTATTTTAATTGCCCATTTCTGATTTAATCAATCAAAATTGGCAAACTTATAAATTTCGAAAATTACGAGTGCTCTAATTTTCAGCCTATCCCAAAATATTCCAAATTCGAAATTTTCCACTAAATAATATAATTAATATATTTAATATTAAAAATATTATATTGCTATTTAAAAAAATTTATTTGAAAATTTCGAATCATTTACACAGAATTCAAATAAAAACTTTGGAATTTCAGACACCTTGACTCGTAATTTTCGAAATTAATAAATTGGCCAATTCTTAATGATAAAATTAGAAATTAAAAATTGAAATAATCCAAAACCAAAAATTTGAAATGTTTAAAATCTGAGATTCGAAAATAATTTCGAAAGATAGCAGAATTCTGAATTCAAATCAATAAAAAATCTGAAATATCAGCCACTTAAAAAAATTTTTAAATTCGATAGTTGAATTACATTTTTCAAATTTTTCACCTACAAAACCAAAAAAATTCGGACAATTCGAAAATTCAGACCATGATTAGATTAAAAAACAATAATTGGATTTTATACATTTTGAAAGTCAAAAATTAAAATGCGTTAATTTATTCCTACAAATTATCCCAATTCTCAATTTCGAAAACGTCGATGTTTAAATCCGCAAATTTCGAAACTCCAAAATACTGGTTTCGAAATTCGCAAATTTCGACTAAAAAATTTTTTTAAATAAAATATTATTTTCATTAAAAATCAATCCAAAATCAATTAAAAATTAAATTAATTCAAAATTACTTTTTTTTCGATGACTTTTGACATACGATCATTTTTCCATGTAAAAAAAAAAAAAAAAAAGCAGTTATTAATTTTACGCGTAAAAAAAAAAACGATCGATTTTTCCACTCCTGTAAAAATGTTTTTTTTTTTTTTTTTTTTTCCCCCAAGATTTACATAAAATGGTCATTTTCTCAACTTGTGAAAAATTAATCTCATTTCATCTGGAAAATTAATCATGAAAGAGGATAAATGAAAAGAAGGTGAAAATTTCAAAAATAAAATATCATTTCAATCAAAAATCAATTCAAAATCAATTAAAAATTAAATTAACTAAAAATCACCTTTTTTCGATGACTTTTGACATACGATCATTTATCCATAATTCAAAAAAAAAAGCAGTTTTTTATAAATGTTACGCGTGAAAAAAAAGCTATCGATTCTTCCACTCCTGTAAAAATGTTTTATTTTCCCAAGATTTACATAAAAAGGTCATTTTATCAACTTGTGAAAAAATAATTTCACTTCATCTGGAAAATTAATCATGAAAGACGATTAATTGAAAGAAGGTGCGAAGATAGACGGAAAAAATTTTACACGGTAGTTCAGAAACCCTGAAAGTTAATTAATTAAATGCTTCTTCAGTGGCAATTAACTGGGAATTTCATTAGGGAAAACCCCTGTCGAAAATTCCCAGACATTTTATCTCATTTGTTTGCGTTTGGACATGTTAACAATATGCGCTGCAGTTTCCATCACTTTACACACGGTTTTGGATGGTTTAGATGATTATGAAAACGAGATAAGAGAACAAGAATCAAAATAATGGAGGGAATAAGACATCATGATGGCTCATTGTTTTTTTTGTCTCTGGCTGTGAGGAAAATACATTGAAAACGGCGGAAAATAAGGTTCAGATATTAACAGTTTATTTATGGTGTCGACGATTTACGTCTGAACGTACATACAAAAACATTTAATCCGGGAATTAAGATTTGAAGATTTTACTTGACGATTTCGGAACTTTTAGAAACTATTTTACGTGAATAATATATATTATATTACGCAAATAATTTTCTGATACAGTAGTAAATTTTTTATAAATTTGTAAAATAATTTTTACCTGGTTTTTAAAATTTTGGAAACATTTTTGAATTATTTAGCAATTTTTTTCTATTTTATTATCAGTTTTCATGCATTATAGAAAATCGAGAAACACATTTTCGATGTTTTTTGAAGACTATAGGCAAGTTTGAAAATTCTGAAGTATTTTCGAATAATTCGTGAAATCTTCGAGAATTATAGAAAAATTTCGAAAATACTATCAAATTGAATTTTAGAAGAATTTCTCCAACTGTTTCAAATAAACTTGGAAATTCTAGATGAATTTCAAAAGCACTGGTAATTTTCGGGACGTTTTCATTCAATTTTTAAAAGATGAAAGAATTTTTTCTTTTTTTTTTTCTTTATTGTGCTTTCGGAAACGAAAAATTTTCCGAAAATTGATCAGAAATACTTTTGGAATGATTTCAAGTGAATAATAAATATTACGCAATGATTTTCTGATCAAGTAGTAAATTTTTTACAAATCTGTAAAATATAAGTTTTACCTGGTTTATAAAATTTTTGGATACTTTGGTAAATTAGTCAACAATCTTTGTCAATTTTTTTATCATTTTTCATGCATTATAGAAAATTGAGAAACACGTTTTCGATGTTTTTCAAAAACTATAGACAACTTTGGAAATTTTGAAGGTATTTTTGGAAAATTTTCGAAAGCATTGGTAATTTTCGGAACGTTGTTATTTAATTTTCAACAATTGAAAGAATGTTTTCTATTTTTTCTTCATCGTGCTTTTGGAAACGAACACTTTTCCAAAAATTGATGAGAAATTTTCAAAATTAATGGAAATCTCTCCATAACTTTGGAAATCGTTCTAAATTTTCACAAAACCTTTTAAATTAAAATTGTATAAAGATTTCTTCATACTTTAAATAATGTTTATAGCATTTTTCAGGGATGAATTCTCGCAATTTTCGAAAACCTGAACGGCATTTTGCGTTCATTTTAATAAATTTACGAAAATGTGTAACTTTAATGTAATTTATTATTTTATAACTTTAATCTTTATTGAGATTTCGGTTGAATTTTAGAAGCATTTCAAAACTGTTTTCAAATTTCTATGATTTTTGGGAAAAGATTCCAACCTTTGAGATTTAACGTAAAATTAAAAAATTTTTTTTCAGAAAATTTGAATTAAAATTGAAAAGTGTTATAGAATTCAACAAATTATACATTATTTTAAAAAACTTCAATTGTTTAGAAAATAGTATTAATTCTAAAAAATATTTCGAAAAATTTGAGAGAACTTATATAAAAAAATAAGTGATTTTACGCATTTTGTAATGATCGACATATTTTTTAAATATATTCACAGAATTTCTTCGAAAATTTTAATTTCTCAATGATTTTAAATCTTTCGATGTTTTTTAAACTCGATTTTCGAAAAAAATTTAACATTTTTTGTAAGACGAAAAATTTCTCGTGTTTCATACAATTCTTAAGTAATTATGAAAATAATAATTTGATATTATATTTCGAAAAATTTTAGAGGACTTATATAAAAAATTAGTAATTTTACGCATTTTGTAAGGATCGACATATTTTTTTCAATATATTCACAGAATTTTTTCCACATTTTTCAATTTCTTAATGATTTTAATTCTGTCGATGTTTTTTAAATTAAATTTTTGAAAAAAATTCAACATTTTTTGTAAGATAAAAATTTCTCGTGTCTCATACAATTCTTAAGCAATCGATTATAAAAATAATAATTTGATATCATTGATAATTATTATTAATATTATACTATTTTCTACCTTATAAATTTTTTCACTACACATAATCAATTTTATAAATATAATTATCTAATCTTGTTATGTAATTTTACGTCACTAAACATAATAATTATTCCGCAGAATATTATATTAATAGCAAAATATCGTAATATTTAGAAATGAAATTATACTTTTTCGAAAAAAATTTTGGAAAACTTTCATTTACGCAATTTTCCAAAATCTCGAATAAATCGTCTGAAAAAAAACACGTGCTAATGATTTAAATTCTTTCGATGTTTTTCAAATTCAATTTTCGAAAAAAATTAAATATTTTTAGTAAGACGAAAAATTTCTCGTGTTTCATACAATTTTTAAGCAATTATGAAAATAATAATTTGATATTATTAGTAATAATTATCAATACTGTATCATTTTCTGTCTAATTAATTTTTTCACTATGATCAATTTTATAAATATAATTATCTAATCTTGTTTTGTAATTTTACATCACACAACATCATAATTATTTCACAGAATATTATATTAATAGCAAAATATTGTAATATTTAGAAATAAAATTATAATTTAAAAAAAAAAAATTTTGGAAAACTTACATTTACGCGATTTTCCGAAATCTCGAGTAAAATTTTGTATCGCTAGATTTAATTTATCATTAAAAAAAAAAAAAAAAAAAAAAAAAAAAAAAAAAAAAAAAAAAAAAAAAAAAAAAAAAAAAAAAAACGTGCTCAATTCCTCAAATTTCGAGTCTCCAAATCTCGCAACACTCGCGAATTTCGTACTCATGCGTACAAAAAATACATCAATTCTCAAAATCGCAAAAATGAATCCCTCACTGTTCAAAAACCCCCACGAAAGGCAAAAAAACATCATGCCTGAAATTCGCCAAAATATTCCTATTCGTAAAAAAAAAAAAACCTCAATTCTTCAACAACCACTCATTCCGCACCCCAAAAAACCTCAAAATCCTCAAAATTCCAAACATCCCCCCCCAAATTTTTCAAAAAACTTCTGACGACCTTCAAAAATCCTTTCCCAATTCTCGAAACGTCAAAATCCATCACAACGAAGTCAAACACGTGACAAACGACTCAACCCTTCCAAATTTCTCAATGACACCCAGATCTCCCACAATTCCAAAATCCCCACCTCCCAAAACCGTCGAAACATCCCCAAAAATCATCCAAAACATAGAAAAACATCCTGAAAATCGCGAAACGTCAAAAATCAATTGTCTGGCCAAAACACGCGACAATTGACAGTCAGTCCCTGAAATCACTTGTGTGGACCCCGAACGCGCGCGTCAAGTCCACACGTGCTTTGAATCGCCGCGAGCAAAATTTTCGACAATCGTAACAACCGGGAAAACCGGGAAAAAAGGGCGAAAAACCACTCACCGGTGCTCGCCATGGCTTTCGGCATCGTGAAATCTTCTATTTTTGACCGCAATCGGGATTTTTCGGCGCCCTTCACAGCCCCGTTGTTTACAATTCCGGAACTGTCAAACGCGAATTTCGACGCGGAATTCGCGGCGATTTTCGCGCGGTTTTCGAGGGTTCTTCGGGATTTCCGCGAGGTTTCCACTGAGGGGTTTGAGAATTCGACGCGTTTTGAGGGGTACAGTCGAAATTTTGACGGCTTTTGATGGTTTTATAAGCGACTCGACGCGTCTCGACCGGCGGCGAGGTTTCTTCTGATTGGCGGTCATGTGTTCTAACATGGATAGGATATAGGACGGTTGTTGTGGTTTCTGATTAGTCGAGAGAAACTGCCGAAGTCGTGGCGGGACTTTGGGCAGTTTGAATATTTGGAATTTTTGAAGCGAAATTTGAGTATGATGCAGATTAAAATACTTGATCATCCGGAAACGTTGATATTGAATAATTATGAAGTGAATTAATACACAAATTGAATGGTGATTGGAGTTTTTTGTGCCACTGGAATGAAAACTTTTTTTTTAATTCCGTTGACAGTTACACATTTAGTTTGGTTTTTGTGGACGTAAGTTGTAAATATTTTTTAAATCCGAATACGATTAACGAAGTTTATTATATAAATTATATAATATAGATAATAGAATTTGCAGTACAAAATGAAATTATTTATTTTTTGACGTTGACGTATAATAAGCCGCCATTTTGAAGCGATGAGTTGACAATGTTGGTGACCTTGGCGCGGGAAAATTCAAATAAATCTTGCTTGGAGACGTTTGTTGAAACATGTTTATTTTGCGAATGCAGAAAATTTTGTGGAATTTGCGAGACTGGAAGGACTTTTGCAGACTCGAGACATTGTTTCCTGTTCAATGTGCACATTGCGTAATAAGCAGATTCTTGTTCGGAACTTTTTTTGTATTCGATCACCATTTCTTTCAAAAATTCACGATACATCTGGTGCTGTCTCCATTTGTGAAAGGCAAAAATTATCAAACCAAAAATCAGAATGACGATGATGAACATTAAAGCTGAAAAAAAAGCAATCAATGTCTGAATTTATTGGACCCATTGGCCATTATCTCATTGACGTCAAAAAGATCGCTTTGTCTGATGTCTCTGTAATAACACTTGTAACGTCAAATTGAATGAATCGCAATTATAAAAATGAAAAGTAATGATAAAATGACGGTTATTTTCAATTTCATCAACATTACTGATAATACTACACTTTCAAACTTGAAACAAAAAATTGTTTGTTATTAATTTACCAATAAACCAAGCTTCCGAAGTAATATTATTTTGAATCTGATTTTCAGAAATGGAATACTCCTCATTTTTTTCCAAATTTGGGACATCTGGTACAGTAACAGAATCCGAGAAATTTGCATTTGATATTCCTAAAAGAAAAAAAATAACAGACATAGAAAAAAATGAATAAGCAAATCGAAAATGACAAAAACACTGTTAACCGTTATTATCAATTTCATAACTCGTGATAATTTCATTCATTCATTGGTTTTCAAAAAAAAAAAAAAAAACTCACTTGTATGAAGAACGCAGAGAAAATATACATAGAAAATCAAGCCCTCCAAATTTGCCATGATTTAGTTCGGTTTTCAAAATTTATTACTCTACTTTTTTCTTGGACGAAGTTGATTTCAGCAATGAACAAATGATTCGAATACAGAATCGGCTCTGAAAAAATAGCGGATAGTGGATATGCATAAAAATAAATTAAAAAATCGAACGGTTTTTTTCTTATTTTCAACATCCTAATTCAAAGTCCCTGAACTGTGGGAAAATTGTTCATAAAGAATATTACATAAAAATTTATTACATTAATTTTGAATAATTTTTTTACATAAACTACCTGAAATTTAGTAAAATTAATAACTCGTTGTAAAACCGACAAGTCAAAAAATTGATACATTTCGTAAAATTTTTTTCTGGAAAAGATAAAAAAATTGCCATGATCAAATAATTATCTTATTTTTACGACTACACATTTAATTCACGTTCAATAAAGAAAACTTCAATTACTCCTTACGACAGCGGAACTGAAAATGAATAAAGTTCGTTAATTACGAATCGAAATGAGAAAAAAAAGCAGTATTTAAGTTACAAATGAACGAACTACTATTTTAGCAGATAAATTCCTTCAGTTACAATGTATAAATTTGCGTATTATTTTTGGATTTTGTTACATATGACTGCAAGTATTAAAAAAAATCCCATAAAATAAAAATTCTTCAAATAAGTTAAAAAGCTACAGAAAATTTTTTTACTAACATCAATTTTTCTTTCAGGTTTATTGTCTTTCAGAATTGCAATTTTTGAAGGAAGAATTCGAAAATCTCGAACAAGAAATCAACAATGCGATAAAACGTTCAAAATCATTTAAGGAAAATTTTCCCAATCAATGGGACGAGAAAATGCATAAATTATCGGACAAGTGGAATCCTATCCATGAATTGTACCAAAAAGTTGGTAACATCATGCAAATATAAATCGTGAAAAAAAAAGAAATTTTTCATTTTTCATTATTTTTTTAGATACTTGACCATATAAATGACACCACCAACACTTTGTGCAGTTATTACAATAGACAATTAGACGCGGTTTTACACAATATTGAATTTTATATTATACAATGCTACAGAAACAATTTTCCAGTTGGAAAAAAAGTTTTGGATAATACACTGAATTTTTTCACCCACCTAAAACAGACGCTGCTGAGTTGGGAAATGCGAGGAAACAATTTCAAATTTAAAAATTTAACAAAGGTATGAATTTTGGAGTATGAAATTAAGAATTAATTTGCCCAATTGTACATTTTGTCTCAAAAGCTGAAAATGCGTGAATTCTAAAACAAAAAATTTTTTAAAGTAATTACTTTCTGCTATTTCAAAACCTAATGACTATCGAATTTATACAGTAACAATCATTTCACCAATTTCTCTGTAATAACCTTAACGTAAATTGCTCAATTTCAGGAAGATAATGAAGAATTATCATTAATGAAACAAATCGACGTTTTCGAAAATTCCAAGCAGTCATTAAAGTTAATCGAGAATGTTTTTGAGGCCGTCGACCGATGCGTGGAAGACGCATTAAATTTTTCCCAACAGCAAGAGCTCGTTCAAAGTGCGATCGACCTCAAAATTTGCTACGATTACGAACTTCATTGGATTATCCGTCAAACCATTTGGAACGAAATTGCAATATTTTGTTCTCGAATATCAAAGTGTTTTTACCAAATTTTGAGGAGCTTCAACCACGTTGGTGGAAGCTGCCAGTACGGATTTTGAAAATGCACACTTATGTTTTGTTCGACCTTGTTGCACATGCATTTTGGTGAATAATTACATCTTATTTTACATTCTTGTATCCAGGACAATTTGAATAAATTGTTTCTATTTTTTGGACATTGTTCAGAATTTGACAATACTTAAAAATTTCAGAATATTTCTATAATTTTGATCCTTTTTCCAAACTTCATAATTTGTACTACTGACCATGTTGAAAAATTCCGAAACAACTCATTTTACAGTAACAATTTTATTTCTGATCTTCCATACACCGCTTTTATAATAAAAACCGGAAGTTGAAAAAAACGACTCATTTTGCAAAGACTTCGCCGTCCAATAAAAATTAGATTAAGAAAACTAGAAAGATTCGAGTCTGTGATCTTTCTCGTATTGCTGCTTTCTGAGGCCGGCTTTATATTGGCGCTCGCGTTCTAAGCGCATGAGGAGTTGACGACGATTTTGTTTGGGGCCGTAGACGCACTCGTAGAAGTCGTCCATGTAGTCGCGGCATTTGGTGTCCCCCAGTGGAGTGCCGTAGGCCTCTAAGCAGTTGGCCATGCGCATCTCGAAATCAGAACAAGTGTCTGATTCCTGGTGGACCATAACGTGCCCGACCATGTCCGAGATGATGTTCGGCCAAAACGGCGGGGAGTTCGGGTAACTGCCGAGACAAAATCATATATATAATGCAATGATCATGAAATGAATTTTGCGAAATGTCATGTTTCGAAAAACTGCATATCTGAATAGGAGAAAAAGACATTAAACAATTAACTTCAATTACGTAACGAAATTCATTCAATCGACCAGCGAAACTGGAAGTTCTTTGGTGCTTGTACAGCGCTGTGGAGGTAATTGATTTACTTACAACATTATCAATCGATTTCGGGAGTAATCAAAATATTTTTGACGATGAAATTTGAAAACTATATGTTTACAAATACGAGATGTGAAATTGTCGCAAATTGTCAATCAAGTTTTGTGAGATAAGGTATTTTTTGAAATTCAATATGGCGGAAAAACAGTTCGCATGTGACATTTTTGTAATTTACGATACGGACGATTTTGAAAGTTAAATAAAACACTAGAAATGACAGAAAGTAACTTTTTTTGTAGTGGATTAATGAGTTTTGTTTATTTTGAATTTTTGGTGACAGGAATTTACGATTTAGAAATATAATTTTTCTACTTGAAACATTTTGAATTTCTCCGATATCCCTTATTATAACGGTAAATTAAGAAACTAGAGTAAATAGTAAGTAATTAATAAGTAACTGACATAAGTTATTAATTTTTGAAGGTTGTGAGTTTCGACACAAGAATATACCAAATAAGGAACATAAAGAATTTCAAGTTTAAAATGAAAAAATTCGGAAATTCCTAAATTAAAAATCGAAAATAAAGATACAACATTTTTTGACAATTCATTCTCAAAATAAAATAAGCATAATTTATAATTCGTAAAATTTCAAAATATGTAGAAAAAAAAACATGGAGTCCGATTCACGATTGCCGAACTTACCTCCCAAAAATCAGGACAAGACTCAATAAAACACGCATTCAACAAATTAGCAACGAATTCATTTACAGCAAAAATTCTTCAATCTCCTCCCTCATTTTCTCCGTCGCCATCCTATCCACCACATTTTTCCTTAAAAACTCTGGCATACAACCCGAATCTTCAACATCCCTAAAAATCAATCTACAGCCATAACACATATTCGAGTGTACATCCTTCATTTTCAAAATCTTGCAATTTTCCTCGCATCCATTTTCCTTCCCTCCGCAATTTTCTGACTCGACTTCCTTCGCGTTGGAAACTTCGCGTGAAAACTCCGTAGCTTGAATCGCAGAAATTTCGTTAACTCTGTTTTTAGTGTCTATTCCCCCCGCGCAAAATGCGCACGCGTCGCCAGAACTCGAATTTCCCGCCAATTTCTCGCTGACCCGGAAAATGGTGGATACTGTGCCGGGAAACTCGGTTCCTAAATTGGACACGAACTTCTCGGTCATTTTCCTGATGGAATCGATCTTTTCCGGAACTTCGCGAGAAAACGGAATTTCCAAGTTATAATGCTTCAGGTAGTAGATTATTTCGGTTTTGGAAAAATCTTTCATGGGCCGGAGAATCAGAATTTCGGAAAAACGAGAATCGAGAAATCCGACGTCGTTTTGTAATTGCGCTGCGCGACCTAGTGCGAAATTTTCGAGTGTTTTCATCGCGAGGCTCGAGGATGTAGAACCTAGGAATATTTTAGTGCAGTCTAATTTCCGGGATACCAGAGCCAAAATTTTTGTGAGGATTTTGGATAGAAAATCTTCTTTGGATGTCACGTCTTTTAGGGAATCCAATGACTTTTTCAGTCGCAAAGTTTTCTCAGTGTCGTCGAAATTTTCAGGCAGCTGAAAAAAAATGTATGGAAAATTTTGGATGTAGGAAGAAAAATGTGAGAATAATTTTTTTTACCTCGAAATCAACATCGAGTGGATGTGAAATTATTCCATCCGCATTGAAAACTTCCGTCAGGTTGACTACGAATCCATTGAATCCGAAATCTTTCACTTGAGCTGAGATTTTTTGGATTCGGGCAATTCGTTCTTCTAGAGAACGATTTTTGACAATTCCATCTATGAAGTAAAAATGTATAAAAATTGGAACTCATAGATACAAGTTTTTAACATTTTTCGATCTATTTTATGGAGAACATGCATAAAAAGTCTATTTAATTCATTTTACATATCTAAAATTACCATCGACGTGAATTACGGTGTTTTTAAAAAGCAAACGCTTATTTGCGGAATCACTCAATCCACGCCCGATGAGATGAAGAAGCGCCGTTGACCCCCCATTTCCAGAATGCGCGACAAGAACGGAATCGTTGGGACGCACAATTTTCGATTTTCCGAGAGCAGCCCGGAATTTGTGCGTCGCTGAGGCCAAAAAGCATGTATCACAATACGTGTCTTTTCCACGTAACAAGATTTTCACGTTTTCTGTGTTGCATTTTTTGCACCTAGAATGTTCTCTGAAAAGAAAACTAATTATGAGCAACGAAATCGAAACCTCAACATTTTCAGATGGAATTCAAATAACTCATCTAATTTTATAAACTAAGTTGGTTCGGAAGTTTCTAAATTCGAATCCCCCAAGACAAAATTCGCATCACAAGTATGGGCGCATAATTTTCGCCATATTTCGAGCAAAAAGCAACCAACTCAACACTCGTGAGTCACATGACAGTGTAGTCAATAGAGTAATAAAAATAGAACCTCACATTCCGATGTATGAAAGTCATTCCCAAAAAACTACATAAAATTAAACTTGCACCTTAATATCATTACAATAAATAACAAGTACATTCATAAAACTTTTCGGAATACGGACACAATTTTTGCTAAAAATTATTTAAGTTTACTTCTATTCACTTGCCATCTGATCTGGAATAAAGTCGAGTAAAATAACAAAACTGGCGTTTCCTTGCTTACGAAAGTTCAATCCTCGTTTCCTCTATAATTTTCTGGTCCAATTCGTCTTCATTTATGGTGCACATTTTCCAAAACAACAAAAACAATAAACTTGTCCGTCGACCAAAACAAAACTTTCGTACACTTTGTATACTACTCGAGCTAAAAACATCGAACCGAAAAACATCCGCTTAGAGATACGTTCTTTTTCATTATCACGCACCCTCTGAAGAACCTAACCTTACCCGATTAGTAAACACCAGTAAACACGCGATGTCAACAATTAGCCAGAAAAGGCTAAAAAAGTTCGTAGTTTCTTATTCGCTTAATTACGAATTAAAGCGGAATGGCAAGGTGTTGGTCGCAAAAAATTTCAAATTATTTTTCATTCGCGAGAAGAGCAGTTTCTCAGTGCAGGGGTCTACCTCAGATTAACGATTCGCTGGTGTCAAATCGACGAATTGTAAGTATTTTTGTCACTGTTTCGTTTTTTTTGTTTCGTCATCATTCTTGACGTGCAAAAATTGCATCGATTGTGGGCAATTAGAATTGACAAAGTTGTGTCATACTTTTTTGTGTAACAATTTGAGTTCGGTGGTGCTTTTTGGCGGGAAATTTGAAATCTTCCAAAAGTCGTTTCTCGAGCGTCACTGGTATTTACACATTTTTTTGATGGAAGACGTTACAACATTGTTAAACATCGTTACCAAAATTTTGCAACAGTTATGTTCAATATTAAATGAATATTCTAATTAACAGTCGAAACTGAAAGAAAAAAAAAAAATTCGTTTGAATATTAAAAAACACTCCAAAAACCCCAAAAACTTCCATTCTCACCCTCACAATTCCTCTTAACCCCAAAAACGACTTTTCTTACCACAGGGACGTTACGCGTCCTTATCGACCCTCCTAGCCATCACTAAAACCCTAAATTATGGCCCTCTGTCACAAAAACCCATTTCTAGAGCTAAAATCGCAACCTCTTTTCTACGACAGCACTCGACGTATCAGAAAATGTGCCGCCCGACCTACAACGAGTACATTAAAGAAAATAGGCCGAGTGCCATCGCAACCCGCGAAGCCCTCGTCGAGCTTCTGCACGTGCCCTCAAGGACGATATTGCCGATCTTGAAGAAATACCCGATTTTCGAGCTCCTCACGCGACAGGAAATTCTCCACAATTACCAAACTTTCATCAATGTTGGGATGAAAAGGGAAACTTTGCGAAAGCACTTCGAACTTTTGGCGCATCGCCACGAAGATGTAATGGCGAAACTAGAATATATTCGGAAAATGGACATTCCTCTAGAAGACTCTGTGGATTTATTGTTGTTGGAAAGGGAAAAGCTGGAGTCATTTATCATAAAAGGTGAAATCCTCAAGTTGAATGTAGGAAACAAGATTAAATTGTTAGCACAGACGTTGCAGGTAAACACCCTTTTTTGTATATTTTTACACAATAATTCGTGTAAGAAAAAGGATTTTGAAAAAAAAATTTTTTTTTTCAGGTTGACCTTTCTTCAGTATGTCGTCTTTTCGCTCGTAGCCAGTCACTACGAACCAAATGTGCCGAAGAAATTATACCAAAAGCAAAGCTTCTTTTAGGTAATTTCGGAATTTTTGATTTTTTTTTCGAAATTGATAAAAAAATGTGTATTTCTGTTATTTTACAGAAGCTGGGTATCCAAAAGAGATTATTTTGCAAGATCCGTGGATTTACAGTTACAAAGAATCAACTTTAATCGAAAGAATAAAAATTCTGAAAGAACACAATATACCAGCTCGGAAAATGTGGTTCTTGCGATATTCGGAACAAAAAATGTCAAAGTGAAAATTTTTTTTATCTCGTGCTCGAATTTTTCTTACTCCCCAAGAATATTGATTTTTCATTTTAATAGTGAATGCTGTATTATTTTTATTGCCAAAAAGTAATTTTTGAAACCAGTCCAAATTTTTTCCACTTGTAAAAAAAGTATTCGGGGCCAGGATTCGAACCCTACACTTTCTGGTCAGATGTTCTACCAACTGACCTACAGGGGAAAATTTTTTTTCTTTTACAAAACATTTATTGTGTTCACTTTTTTGACTGAAATTCAAAAAAGGGGGAAGTATTTTGAACTCAAGGCAAATTATTATTCGTCGCGATATGAAAGAAAGGATTAAAAATGTCGTTAATCTTTTTAGAATTACGAAAAATGCCCAGATGAATTCGGAGTTAATGGGTGGAAGTAGCAACGTAGTTGAATACCTCGCGAAAAAATTGAATTGCCGAGAAATGGACATCGAGTACGCGATATTCAAATACGGCGTGCACAGCATAAGGAACATTAAAAAAGTCAGCGAGGTCATTGATTGGCTCTTGGACCTCGGTTACTCGAAGGACACGATTCTTCGGAATTATCAGATTTTTTGGCGCGATCCTAACACGATGAAACAGCGGTTTGAAATAATGCAGAGTAATGGCGTTTTTCCTTCAACTCTGGCCTTTCTCCATGTTTCGAAAAAAAATTTCCAGCGCTCCCTCAATATTGAAATAAAGAGGAGGAAAAATGAGGAAGCGTAAGAGTTAGAAGGTTTTGACGTGTATTTTTGCAGAATAAATGTGAACTTCGTAAAAGTTGATTTTGTGTTACTTATTATGAACCTATAGATACACCGATTTTCATTCCGAATACTTCGGGGATTAATTATTGTATTGAATTGTATTTTGTAAATTCGGTTTTTCCGCAGTGAATGCACAATTCGCCACATTTATTTGTTATTAACCAGAAACACGATCAATATTGCACCGTTGCTCAAACCCATCGCCTACGGGCTCTATTTGTTCTAACATTCACGATACAGCACGCAAAAAATACCAAAAAATCCTTGTATGAACTTATAACTGCAATTACATGTTCTTTCGGCAAAATGTGCCCCCGATGACGATTTTTCACTATCATCGCAATGTCAATCATCAGATAAAGAAAGTATATCCCCACGACGATGCAAGCAACCAAAATGTGATTTCTAAAATCTTTCTCTGTCACGAAAATTGACACGAAGCCGACGATGATCAGAACCGTGATAAAGACGAAAATAGGACCACCATATGTAGAAACGTCGATTTTAGTTTGGACTGTAAGAAGTGCGAGTGACAAGCTGGTGAAGGCTGCTATCCCATAGACGATCAGAAACTGGAAAAAGGTTTTTTTCATCACTCTAAACTCTAAATGGGTACTTTAAATGTTTTTTTCGATCATCGTGAATAAATAGTACATTGTTGTGTAAGCTGGCATTGGTGATTTTGAAGAAATGAAGGGTTACGGCACGAGCCGAAGGCGAGTGCTGCTATCATTTCGTCAAAGTCGATAATTCTCGCTACGCTCGTGCGGCAATGTTCACGCTGGAGAAATCTCCTCTTTATCCCACTAGTCGCACAATGTACTGGTGTTGCGCACGCAGGCAGTTGTCGATTTTGACGAAATGAAGGGTAACGACACAAGCCGAAGGCGAGTACCGCTATTATTTCATCAAAGTCGACAATTCTCGCTACGCTCGTGCGGCAATCTTCACGCTCGAGGAATCTCTTCTGTATCCCACTAGTCGCGCAATATGCTAGTGTTGCGCACGCAGGCAGTTGTCGATTTTGACGAAATGAAGAGTTACGGCACGAGCCGAAGGCGAGTGCCTTCGGCAATACTTTGACGAAATGATAGCAGCACTCGCCTTCGGCTCGTGCCGTAACCCTTCATTTCGTCAAAATCACCAATACCTGCTTGTACAATAATATACTATTTCCGTTGATTACGTGCTTTAGATTTTTTTGAAAACAAAACTTTGAATAAATTTAAAAAAATGCATACCACCCTGTAGTCAGTGCATACAGCAACCACTGCAACAACATAAGCTTCAGCGAAGACGATGATCCCCAAAAAAATGAATTTGTTGGGAGTTTTGCGGTACAGGCTCTCGAAGCAGGCAAGGAAAATCATGACGACGAGAAGGACGATTCCGGAAATAAAAAATTCGGCTGAATTCGTGTTTATGAATTTTCCGGCGATTTCGATCAGCGCTAGTAGTGCAGTTAGGGCAGCGACAAGCAAAAATCGTAATGATAGTACGAGGTGAACATTTCTGGAAGGAAAAAAGTTTCCATGTTTGCAAAATTGTTCGTCTATTTTTTTATGGAAGCCTATATACGGGACCCGTGTACACGTGAATAAAGTTTGAAGATGAGCTCATTTTTCACTCACTGGGAATTTTTCTGCAGTCTGGAAATTTTATCGTCGAACATTTCGAATATTCGATGCATCCAAAAATACTAAGTGTTAACTAGTACTGAATTTCGGGATCGGATGAAAATTAGTTTTCTACGTTTCGAGTACTTTGGAAACTGAAATTTGGGAATTGCGAATGGAAATCGGATATAAAGAAAAAAAATTTTTCGAAATTTGCAAATCTATGCAGGGTATCCCAAAGTCGACGGAACTCCCGGAAACGGTGTATTCCTTAAGACAACTTTTCGCTATTTATCATATTATGTACTATCGCATTAAATTTTTAAAACAGAACAAATGAATTTGAAAGAGAACACTCCTATTATTCAAATTATCACGCACTATTCGTCTGCAGCCTAGGCAGCAATTTTATCTGGTAGCTAATCAGGTCGGAGGTTTTTAAATGTTGCAATGCAAACTCTAGGTGTAACATTACATTACCGTGTCATCAGTTTTTGAAGAAAAAATTCGCCACTATAGAGCAGGTTATTAAATGTTGAAACTGACATTACACGCACCATCAGTTTTCTAAGATAGGATTCTTCGATTTTAATTTCGAATTTTTTTTGCGCTGCGTTTGCGATTCCATCGAGTTGTGTTTTTGTGAATTCAGCAATAAGGGCCGTTAATAAAGTATCGAGTTTCCGGAGTATTAACTTTATTCTTTATTACTTTATTCCTTCATATTCCTAATGAGGTAGTAGTTACTTTCAAGCAAGATCAACGATTCTTATCTATTTTTGATCGGAGAATACGAACAAGTTGCGCGGTACAAGATCCTCAACAACGGCTATGAAAAACACAAGTCCTTAAGACTCCAAGGTTACTCACGAAGATGTACACAGAAAAAACAATCATATCCATGTACGAAATAATCACTAAAAAAACGTGTTCCCCGGGAAGAATTTCCCACCGATAATGACCACCATTCATCATCACCGCGATGTAAATTATCAGATAAAAGAAGTATATCCCCACGGCGATGCAAGCGATCAAAAGGTTCAATCTGAAATCTTTGTCCGCCAGGAAGATGAATACAAATCCAATAACAGTCGCAACCACGACTAGAACAAAAAGGAGACCAACACACGAAGAAATTTTGATTCTAGTTTGGACCGTAAGAAGTGCGAGTGACAAGCTGATCAAGGCTGCTATCCCATAAGCGATCAGAACCTGAAGAAACGTTTTTTCCCATTAATTACTTGGTTTACATTTCATTTCCAACGAACTTTGAAAGAATGTACGCAAAATTTGCATACCACCCTGTAGTCGGTGCATATGGCAGTTACTGCAACAATGTAAGCTTCAGCGAAGATGATGATCCCCAAAAAAATGAAGTTTTCAGGAGTTTTACGACACAAGCTTTCGAAGCAGGTGAGGACAGTCATAAGGACGAAAACGGAGATTCCAGGAACCAAAAATAGAGTTGAATTCGTTTTGACGGATTCTGTTTCATTAACGATCGTCACTGGTAGTACAGTTATGGCGGCGACCAGCAAAAATCGTGATGATAGTACGAGGTGAACATTTCTGGAACACGAAAAGTTTCAATGTTTGCAAAATTGTTTATCTATTTTTTTATGGGAAGCCTATGTATGAGTCCCGTGGTCAACATTCAAAAATGAGCTCATTTCTCATTCCCTAGGGAATTTTTTCTCCAGTCTGGGAATTTCATCGTCGAAAATTTCGAACATCGATGTATCTGAAAGTACTAACTAATAACTAGTATTAAATTTCGAGATCTGATGAAAATTATTTGTTTACGTTTCGAGTACTTTGGAAACGGAAATTTCGAAGTTGGAGACACGGAAATTACGAAAAAAATGAGGAAGTTTGAAAAACTATTTAAATATGCAAGCATGTATAAAATTCGAAGTCTGCACAACAATTAATGGTGAAATAATTAATACTGAAGTTAATATCTGTAGTTTTAGGAATCATGAGATCGGTTAATATCGATCAAATTGCGACTTTGATATGCGATATGAGAATAGACACATCTTCGATTTTTCAAAAAATGGTGGAATATATTCTAGGACTTGAGAAAACATTTTTTACAATAGGTTTTCGCAAAATTATATGTTCGGACAAAAGTATTCGCACTTGAAAAAAATGTCATATTCAAAAACGTTAGAATCGTGCGCCATGATTTTGTGACGTCACTATTCACGATTCCCATTTAAAATGTATTGAGAAGCCGCCATGATGCGTGACGCCACTATTCATGATTTAACACAGGATGGGATACGGCGACAAATGGCAGCGCGTTTTTATCCACCTTGGGAAAACCCGACTTTTAACAATTAAATAAAAAAAAGTATAAATATTACATCAATTTCAAAAGTCAAGTTAGTAATCAAATGATCCAAATTATCTATTAAAAAAAAAAGACACACAATTTTTCTGTGGATGTGTCTATTATGACCCACACGGAATGACACCTATATAATTATGAATTTTAAGGTCATTAACGAAATTCGTGGATAACTTACAACAGATGAACAATAAATACCTCGCAAATTCATGTCGAGTGGCTCGTTCGGCGAATTCGTTCTGATCAATCTTATTTTTCGTACTTTCACAGTTTATTGGATCCATGTTTTTAAAGGACGGCGCAAAAAATTATGTGGCTTGTGACCAGAAAGATGACTGATGATAATGTTAATAAATAAATAATTGAATGATTAATAAACGAGCGCAATTTGAGTTGATTCCAATGCGCAACCGCGGTTGCCGCCTTTAATTCTAGGAACCGCGTAATTCGAGTTGTGCGATAATTTTGCATCGAATAGTAAAACTTACCGTTGTGCAATTTACCGACTCACGAAGTCATTGATCATTTATTTGGGAAAAAACTTTCCACCTTGATTAAGTTCGGAAATTCAGACGTCTCCAAAAAACTTTCCACCTTGATTAAGTTCGGAAATTCAGACGTCTCCAGGCTTATACACCTATCCCTGATGGAAAAAGAATGACTACGTACGGTCGCTACAGTCATCTTACGGTTACTGCGAACGCGTGAACATTTTTTATTATGTTTTTAGTAAATTCTGATAAAATTTCCAAATTTTCCAAAAATCGAATAATTTTTCAATTTCTCGAGTATCGCGGAATTTTCCATTTTTTTTATATCTAAATTTTTGAACTTTCCGTGAAACTCGAAGTTTTAAAAAATTTTTATACAAAATGTAAATCATTAATTTTTTTGAATACTTGAAAAATTAAAAAATATTTTTAAAAAGTCCAAATTTACTCATTTTCCAAAAAACTCGAAATTTCTAAATTTTCAAAAAAATTACAATTTCCCAATTTTTTGTAGAACTTGAAATTCCAAAATCTTAATCTCTATAAAATTTCTTAAATACATTCTAATCTCAAAATATTTCGAAAAAGTTCGAATTCTTCAAATTTTTCGATCGGAATTTTGAGTACTCGAGTACTCAAAATTTTCGAAAGTTCCTAAAAACTAACAATTTCAAAATTTCCAAATAACTTACAATTGTTATATCATTCGGAAAACTTGTAATTTTCAGATTTCTCGAAAAGCTCAAAATTTCAATATTGTCTGAAAAACTCTAATATTTTACAAATTTTTCGAGAAA
>JAPYZK010002229.1:0-14682 GCA_030522785.1 Platygaster equestris | reverse complement strand
AAAAGTTTCAAATTTTGCATCCAACTCTAAATGTCAAGTTTTTCCAAAAACCCAAAATATTCAAATATTCAGAAGAACTGAAAATTCGCAAATCTGTTGTAGAACTACAAATTTTCGAATTTCCGAAATACTTGGAATTTTTTCATTAAAATAAACTTAAAATTGATTAATGTTACTAAAATCTAACAATTTTCAAAATTTTCGAAAAAATGCCAACGTTTGGAATTTATCAGAAAACCCAATATTTTCAAATTCCGAAAAAACGTTGAATTGACAAAATTTCTGAAAAACTCGGAATTTTCAAACTCTTAGAACTCAAATTTTGCAAAAAACGATTACATATACAATTATCAAAGATTATATATAAGCATATTAAGATTGAACTGAATGCAAATTCCATAAATTTTGTTCGAAAAAAATGCTCTGAAATTAACTTTTTAATGATTTCACATAGTGACTAAAACGTCGCCTAAACATCGCCTTTTGGAGACGTTTTGGCGTCGAAATTTCGTTGCTCCCAGAAGTATAATTCTCACGCAATTGATCGTTAGATACCCGAAAAAATTGTTTAACAGATAGGAAAGCAACAACATTTGCTTCTGGGTAATTGGCTCCGGAAACGCTACGGCCATTTAATTTCGGATCGTTATTCCCCGTACGACATTTACGTACAAAGTACGGACGTCGATCGCACTTTAATGTCGGCCGAGGCAAATTTGGCGGGTTTTTATCCCCCAAAAGGCGACCAGATTTGGGGGAACATTGAATGGATGCCGATACCGGTGCACACGATACCTCAGGGGAAAGACAATTTCTTAGGCATGAAAAAGTTTTGCGCTCGTTACGAACGGGAATTGAGCAAGCTGAAAAATAGCGAGAAAATCGAGCGCATTAACACACAACACAAGGATCTCTACTCGTACTTAACGCTCCATTCGGGCAACAAAATCCACGATCTCGAGTCCCTTGAGTACCTTTACAATACTTTATTTATAGAGGTGAATAATTTCGGTTTGCAGATTTTGTTATTATTCGATAACTATCGATAAATACCGATAAGTGGAATATGATTGTTAACTATCGATCATTTTCGCGTGCTCACGAAAATTTTTGAACATTTTCAAGCTTTAAAAATGTGAATTATAAAACTTTGAAACATGAAAGTTCGACATTTTCCAATTTTGAAATTCATTGGCTCTGAAAATTATAATTTGTAAATTCAAAGGCTTGAAGTACTCGGAGATTTAAATTCAAACATTTTTGAATTCGAATCAAAAAACTGAAATGTTCACAACTTGGAAAATCTGGATTTTTTGAATTTTTCAAATTTGAAGTTTCAATTGTAAAGTTCCAGAATCCAAAAATCTGAAAATTCGGAACTTCAGTTTATAGATTTACACTCCAATTGAAAAATTCCCTAATTCCAACTTTTCTAAATTCCAATATTAGAAGTAATTAAGTTTTAAAGATCTAAACATTATTAAAGTTCGGAGAAATTCGAATAAACAAAATTTCAAACATCTCAAATTTCACATTTTTTGTCAATTCAATTTTCAATTCTCCAATTCAATGTAGCTCAAAAACTTGTATTCGTAAATTCAAGAACTTGAAAATTGAAAATTCCAATTCCAAAGTTCTCAAATTTGGATGGTAAACATCGGAAATTTTTCGATTTTTCTTACTTAAAATTTCGAATTGAAAATTCGAGAATTCAGTCGAAAATCGAACTTGGAATTTAAAAATTTTCAAATTTCTGATACTAAAAACTCGCGAAAAACATTCAAAGTGTCAAAATTTTCGAAACTGAAAAATTTTGAAGATCGGAAAAATTGAAATGTCACAAGTTTGAAACTCAAAATTTCAAAAATGTCGACTTCACATTTTCAATTCGATTTTTAATTCTCGAATTTATTGCAGCTCGAAAATTCGGATTCGTAAAATATTCAAAAACTGGAAAACCTCAAAATTTAAATTCCTAAGTTCTCAAATGTTGATGTAAATATTTGAAATTTTATAATTTTTCTTATTTCAATTTCTAAATTTGAAATTTGAAAATTCAATCGAAAATCAAAAGTCTGTGTGTCAAAAACTTGTATTTCAAACATTTTTAATTCCAATAAAACCAATTTGAATTTCCGATTTGAATAAAAATAATAAACATTAAAGTTAAAAACATGTTTAAACCCCAAATTTTCAAAACTTCAAATCACTTTCGAAATTCTGAGTAATAATACATTTTCCAATTTCAATATCGTAACCACGAAATCAAAAATTTCAAAAACTCAGAAAAAACTCCAAAATGTAAAAACCAATAACTTGAGAATCTCATTGTCATTAAAGAATACAAAATCTGAAGTCTAAATTATGTGATGTGATCGTAAGTTCTAACCTCAAGAATTATGATTACACTATTACAGGAATTGAGGAAGTTATCGATAATTATCGATAATCCCATCCCAGTAACGTTGAAAATGTTCCTAATTTTAATCGTAATAGAATTATTTCCTGATATTCAAACTCTGAAAGTTGATCGGTAGATGACAAGATAGAATTACAGAATCCGTTCGCAGGCTCTTTATAACAAAACTTTGCCCGAGTGGACAAAAACAGTATACCCAGATAAAATGAGACCATTGGCGGAAATGAGTTTCGAAATCCAAGCATACAACGAACCTCTGCAGAGACTAAAAGTGGGACCATTGCTGGGGGACATGGTTAAGCACATGTTGAAAAAATCTAAAAATGCTTTGGTACCAGACAGAAAATTGTGGGTATACAGTGCTCACGACGAGACTGTGGCCAATGTTTTGATGTCTTTGAACTTGTTCGATCGGCATTGTCCCCCCTACACGGCGACGCTTTTAATCGAGCTGAGATTGGACGTCAATAACCAGCATGTCGTTACAGTCTGTTGAAACACATTACTAGAGGCTTGAAAAAAAGTACTGATAAGCCTTATCGAGACCTTATCAATTTCCAGGTTTCCTATAAAAACTCGAGCGCAGAGCCTGTTCTTTTAACGCTTCCTGGTTGCACGACGTCGTGTCCTTTGAATCAATTTGTCAGATCGGTAAAACATCTGATACCCGAAAATTGGGAAAAAGAATGCTCGCTGGATTTCGAGAATATCGATTTCGAGGCGAGATACGAGATGAATGTCTCGGCCATTGTCGGTTTGTAATTTTGTTGTTGGGAGGTTTACAGTGGCGTAGGAAAAGGGGTTTGGATGTTTTTATGGTCGAATTTTCGAATTTGAATGACGAGTTGTACAATTTTTTCTTTTGTTATTTTTGATTGTTTGAAATTTTTGAATTCCAGAATTTTTGAGTGAAAAGGGTTATTAAGAGTTATTTTTTAATTTGAATTAGCTGAATTCGGTCATTTTCAATTTCCGAATTGAAGTTTTTGAAATGCCAAATTTGGGAGGATTTGTTTTTGGTTTCTGAGTTTTCAAGTTGTCGAATTTAGATGTGTTCTAAGTTTTCAGGTTTTCAACGTTTTAAATTATGAAATTTTTATGTGTAAATTTTTTATTAATGTGAAGTTTCCGCGATAAAATGAAGAAATTTTAAAGTTTTAGAATTTCCTGAACTTTGAACTTGAATGTTTTAATATGCAGATTTTAATTAGAAAATGTTTTGATTTGTAAATTTTCGTACTGAAATAACATAATTTGAAAATTTAGACTTTTGGTTCCAAAGTGTTGATTTTCGTGATATTTTTAATGAAGACGTATTTAGAATTTTAGAATCTGTGTTTTTATATTAAATTAATTAATAAAATTTTGATGGTCTGAAATAATAATTTTCCAGTCTCAAAATTTTAAAATTCAGACCTTGAAATTCTCGAATTTCGATACTTATGAAACCTACAATATATTCTTAATTTTACATTCATAATTTATAGATTTTCCAACTTTAGAATTTTATCGAATTTTTCCATTTTTGCATTTTCAACTTTTCAAAATAAATTGAACAAATTTTAAGTATACATTTTCAACTTATGTTTCGAACGAAAATACTGAGTATTTATCCGTTTCTGCATTTTCTGATTGAAATTACTGAAATTCTATTGTTAATCCTGGAATATAACCTCGAAAATATTTAAACTGCAGTATCTTAATTTCATAATTTCAAAAATGTCTGAATTAAAATCTCATCAAGTTCCAAAATCATAATAGTTGAATAATTAATTTCTTATCAGCCCCAAAAAAATTCGTATCACATACAAAAAGCCCAAGTCTTCAAAAACAACATCGAAAAAAAAAATTCTTTATCATTCAACATAACATAAAAACATGGAGAGAATGTTTTGAAAGAATCCCTTTCAAAATTTACCACGCCTACGCCTCTGGTTTTGTTATCCAAACTCGTGGAGTTGCAATTAATCTCGATTAATCCCGAACAAATTTGTTTGCAGGTATCTTATCAGCTTCCACGTTAATGTTGATATTGCTAGTGCTGACGATTGTCGGCTTTTTTTACTGGCATTACAAAAGATACCATCAGTATCATGTGAGGTATTTGCTGGACATTGACTGAAACGAGATAAGAAGCGCGTAATGTTCGTAAAAAACGAATATTTATAAAATTCGCGCACTTGGTCAACCATATGAAGCTGGATAACAGTATTAAAATACGACGTTTTTACAAACGAAAATAATGAATCACTGGCATAATACGGAAAATCATGGAAATTTGCGCGAAAAACATTGAAAATATGTTTTTTGTTTGTGTACTAAAAATACCAGGAATTTAGTTTTAATCATTGCCCTTACGTTAAGCAACTGTGATACATTTTATCTTTTCCTGTGAAGTATTTTCTACTGGAAAAAACCGGGTGGTATCATAATATACTAATTTTTTGCATTTTTTTTTGCATTTTAATCACGTGAATTTGTTGTCATTGCGACCAAGATGCATAATAATTGTAGTCACAACGAATATTATTTTTGTTGTACGAAATAATAATGATGGTGGTGTGTAAAATAATCGCGTCGATACTTGAAGTATCGAAAATGATTAATGTCGACATTGAGAGTGTTTAATCAATTGCCAGTTACCTCAAAGTTTTCAGCTGTTTTTTATATTTGCGCGGAACTTACAGAGACTTGAAGCGTTGTATTTTATTTTGGGTATTGTACATTAATAATTAATTGAGTGTAATATACGGATTCGAGTTTACACATGTGTTTTCATTGACGATCCTGTCGTTTTTTGGAATGATTATCTGATTTCCGCGTTTTTCATCAGGATTTATTGTTTGAGATGATATTTCTGTTATCGCTGTTATCGTGATGAGAATGATGATCGACAATCAGTGATATCAACAACATCTGCATGTGCAGTTGGGTTAGAATTGCCACCTTAGGGTTATGTTAGACTGGGGGAGAATTTCTTTTTTTAATTATTATCATTATTTACGTATATTATTGTATTTACTGTTTCACTTGGACAGACAAAAAATAATGGAATTTTCCTGGAAAGTGTTTTTAAGTTTTCGAGGCTTAATATTTATTGAGTCTCGATAAGAAAAATAATTATTCCCGAATTATAACTTCTTTTGGGGGGAAAAATTGGTGGTGAATTTTTCTCGATTTTGGGAACCTAAATCGAGAAATTAATTAATTAAATTATCTTATTTATTTTTTATTATTATTTATTTTATCTATAGTATCTATATATATTATTTTATATTTATCTATACATATTATTTTACCTATATTATCTGTATATATATATATTATTCATCTATATATATTATTTATTTATTATATTTTATTATCATTATTTAAATTATCTTATCAATTATCTTATTTATCACCATCTTATTATATCTTAATTAAAAATCTGCAGAGTTCCGGGAATTCCTGGAATTTTTATGACTTTCGAAAATTCTCGAATTTTGAAAATGCAAAATGACCGGGAAAAAACCTGGAATTTGAAAATGCCTGATCGATGGACACCCTGTTAATATTTTATTAACTTATTTTGAAAAAAATTCGCATCATTTATTTCAATATGAGAATTACGTATATGGATAATATACGTTATTTAGAGTAATTATTCATTTTTCAAAAACATAGAAATGTACGTGAATAAATTTATTTCGAGTTATTATACAAAATATCCGATTGTACACAGTATATCCAAAAGTACAAAGTACACAATGTCGAATATGTACGTGAATTTTAGCAAAAAACAAAAAAAAATTTTCGCATATGAAAAATATTACATACACGACAATGTAGTTTAATTAGTCACGCTATTTATGAACATTTATATCTAGAACATTTATATTCATACATTAAGTAGTAATTTCATGGACTAACTTAAGTTTTCGATATGCATAGAAATCTACTGAATAAAATTTACTTTCTACAGCTAATTACGGTTATGTTTGAAAAATTTTCATATAGTGCTTAATATAAGTCCATTCATCCAAATCACACAGAATAAATGAATTTTCTCATTTCAACGATGTGAAAAAATGGACAGAATCAAAATGTCAGAAATTTTTTATTTAATTCAATTCGGAATTGTCAGAATAAAATTTATTATCATCAAAAATCACGTGAAATGCTTTCATTATCATTCATAAAGTGAAAATAATTGATATAATTTACAATAAAAAAATTGTTAATTACGTGATATTTACGAAAACTCGCATTCATTCATCATTACACACTAAAAAGTCTTGTTTCACTACTGAATTTTACTGCAATAAAAATAATCTTTCAAACTTTAAAAATTAATGTAATCTTATGTTTACGAAAAAATTTCATTGCTACTCCAGACATCAATGACTAGCATCAATTTACACTATGATTATCGTTATTTTTGCAAGCATGTTTGTTCGAAAAAAATTTTTTGTTCGGTTTTCCGGAATGCTCGTAAACTGTAATTGACCAACTGTGATTGCAAATAGTCGTTTTGTTGAGGATGTCTAGAAAAAGAAGTTTCTAAACATCGTCAGTTATCTTTTCGTCTCATTTGTCGCCTTCTTTCTTGATCGCCGAAGCCAGACAGCAGGCTAAAATTATTCCTGCTACCTGTAATACATAGAAAAATCGATTTAGATTAGTGGAAATCATTTGGAATTGTTGCAAAAATTGTATGATTTTTCTAGAATTATTAAATTATCGGGACAATAACATTTTCTTTAGGATGATTGAGGGAAGTATCGAAGTATTTCGCAGTGTCAAAAAATATTCATGTTTTGAATAATCCGAATTAATTTTTCTTAATTTCGTAAAATTTAGGGCATTCTTCGAGAATGTTTGAAAATTCTGGTACTCTAAAGGGAAAAATTCTTGAATAGATCTTAGAAGTTATGAAAAATGATTGTGATATAGAAGTTTGTCCGAAATTTGTTATTTATTTGTCAGTCATTTGTATTCATAGGAATTTACTTTGTTTTATAATTCAAAAAATTCAGTCAGTCCCGAAAAATATAACTATACAGAATTTCTCGCGGTTGTTGAATAAAATATTGTGTGCGACTATTGGTCGAAAGAGGAGATTCCACTCGAGTGTTGCCACACTCGCTACGCTCGTGAGGCAATCTCCACGCTCGAAGAATCTCCTCTTCCTCCCACTCATCGCACAATATACTATTAACTAAAACTCTACATTTGCCATCGGATGCCAACCTCTATAAACGCGACTCCGATGCCAACAATGATAAGCAGAGTCGCGCTTCGTTTAACAATGGAGCGCAGGGCGTCGAAGCAGCCTTTGTCGTAGACGCGGTTATCAGCGTACTGGCAAATGTCGCCTGCGACGATGTCCTTGCAGCAAGAAGTTGGCAATCTTTGGCGCGCGGCGAAACCGGTGTTTCTGTACCAATCGTCAGCTTTGTCGATCCCGCAGCAATGCAACTATAAGGAAATTCGATTACATGTCAATTTTCCAAGTTCATTAAAATTTTCAATTGACCTTGGAAATCCCAGGCGATTCAACAGTGTAACAGTAGGGTTGATTTCAACCAGGGATGGGCAATACTATTATTCTCCCTCTCTCACCAAACGAATGCTCTCGTGAGAGAGAAAAGGACAGTTGCGTAGTTTCCCATCCTTAATTTTAACATGATTGAACTGTTTAACAACAATTGAAACTTTTAATCGTGTTCATTCTAAGCAATTTAATATTGTTCAACAGTGGGGAAATTTTTCAAAATTTCCAAAAAATATCGAAAGGCTGATGACAGATTTTCTAATTAATCAGGTTGGATCAAATTTTTTTCGTAGTTTCTTGAACAATCGATATTTTTATTCACCTGCATCTGAATTTTGTCCCAAGTCATGATATCAGATTGATTGTAGGTTCGGATAGATTCTTCCAACTGTTTCCGCATGGCAGTTTCGAAATCGCTCTTGAAAACAGCTGCGAGTATTCCGATTGTCAGTTCGATGATGAAGATGACAAGAAGAAGCAGCGAAAACTGCAAAATCGATGATTTTTTTCGTAATTATAGTCGATAATGACTTATCATTCGTGTGGGATTTTTGCACCATATTAACCTAGTTGCAATTCGGGACCATGTTTACAAGTTATAGTTACTTGTCACAATATTGCCTACAAAAGCGTAGATTTCAGTCGCCAGTTGGTTTTCAAAAGATGTTACTGTGCTTGTGGTACATGAATGAAATGTATTTACCGCGACGAGCATGTTGTAATGTTCTTTGACGGCGCCATAGCATCCCAAGAAAGCTATGAGAAAGACAACTGCTCCTGCGACGATTAGAACTACTGGCGGAGCGGTTATTCGAGCTTCGAGAAATTGGCTGAAGGATCCAATGTTCGAAAGAACAACGGATCCAGCGATTATGATGCCGATCCCTGAGATCTGGAATCATTGGAAATTTTGGTGGAGTGTAGTGATTTTCAATCATTTCATCATTTACGTTCAGTGATTCCGAAATCCTGATCGGTCGGGTTTATTTTTGGTTACTACCGAGTTGCGCGGAAAAACCCCAAAAAAACCATAAAAATTTTTGGGTTTCTAAAGTGCCTAGCCTAACCTGAAGTAGTCATTCTTTGCTACGAACATAAATTTTTATGGTTTTGTTGTGTTTTCCGCGCAACTCGGATTCCTCCTTATTTTTAGTGGTAATAATGGTGCAGTTGGGATTTGTGAGTAGGAAGGATTTTTGAGACTGATTTTTAATCTCTTTTTTTTGGTACAGAAAGCTTGAAAGTCATTTTTTAGACGAGACAATAAAATTTGATCGATTGAGTGAATTTTTCAGCAATTATAAAATGGTTTCACGATTGATAAAAAAAGAGATGGAATCAATTTGGCGGTAGACATTTTTTGAAACTTGGTTAGCTGTGGCAAATCTAGGATTTTTTCTAGGGGAGTTTTTTTAGAGTTTTCACTCATATTTATTTATGGAGTCAATCGGGAATGAACCAGAGAAATTTTGAATGGTTGTAGAAAATCGATGACGAGTTACAGAAATTTATTTATTTATTTTAGAAATGGTTGAAGTTAAAACCCTTGAAAATGATGTAGAGTGTCTGGATACCTACTTAAGAATCTTTCGCCGAACAAATTCTGTAAAGGTTCAATAAACCTTCCGAAAGTTTTGGTTAAATTCTCAAAAATATGAAAATGATACTTTTTTTTACGATTAAGTCACTCAAGTTCTTTCAGACTGAAAAAATTCTGTATGTTCCTTGAAAATCTGTCAAAATTCTTGACAATGCGAGAAAATTTTCAAAAACTGTTCGACAGTTTTCAATTTAATACCAACAATTCTGAAATAAGCTAGGAAAACGGACAATTGAATTGCAGATTCTATCGAAAATGTTAAAGCTTATGAGGAAAATAACTTTTTTTTTCGTAAAAAAATTTCAAGTTTTTAAAAATTTTCTCAACATTAACAATATACTATCAAAAATTGCGGATCCTGAAAAAAATAGTTCGTCAAAAACAAAATATCGAAATCCGTGAAATCTTGAAGATCCTAAAATTTCGGAAAATCAGTGAAATTTTGAAAAATACCAAAATAAGCACAATTGTATTTCGGAACATCGTACAATTCTCAAAATTGCCCAATTTGCAGAATTTTAGGAAATATTTTGCATTCATACAACTTTTCGAAATTTCACACTTTTTGGAAGTTATGAATTCTTTGGAGCAGTCTGAGACTTTTTGCTAAAAATGTACAATTTGCCAAAATTTCATAAACCTCGGAGTTTGTGAATTCTAGCACGTATAATTTCTATTGTTCAAAATTAAATTTTTCCAAAAATGTTTGACAAATCAAAAATTTAAGATGTCGAGCAATTTACTGTTTAAAATTAATGATGTAAAAAAAATGTCAACAAATGAAATTGAATCATAATTCAGATTCGTGAAATATCAACTTTTTCGCCTATAAAATTTTCACACTTTAACAATAGATAAACGCGATTTTTCGATTGAGAAACATAATATTGAAAAACGTTCACAGCCAAGTGTCCATAATTGTTCAATAATAAATAGTACGAAATAAAAAAGAACACGAGTTTCGAGGTATAGATCAAGGTCTTAACAAAAACTACGTCCGTTAAACAAATTAATTCGCCAGATCGAGAATGTCGATTTTTTGCTACAGTCGACAAATCTTACAAACCAAGGTATAGAGTAAATTTTACTTTTTTCCCAGATAAAAAAATTACGTGAAAAATCATAAATTCCCAACGTTCTCCAATATTGTGTAAATTCGCCTTAAAAAATTAGAGAATGATGTTAAAAAAGAAAATAATAAACACATTTATGTAACTTTAAACACTTTTACCTAAACGTATATTTCCTCTGCTCAAATTTAATCACTTCACAATTTTTTAAAAATACTGTACCTGTATGAAAATCGAAAAAGAAAAAAAAAAGAAACAATTAACAAGTATACAGAAACTTAAACTATTTCACAAAAGTTATTTTCAATTCAAGCACAGTAAAACAGTACCATTTGCAGTGCTCTGCCAACATAAATTATTCATGACAAAAGTCAAATACTCTATTCTATGCCAAGTCATATTATCCATACCCAGTCAATAAACCGTTTGCTACCACGTTATAATTTCCCAGTTACTACTGTTTTTACGCTTAAACTAATTTCACAAGCCTTATCAATTTTTTATTTGTCACAAAAGTGTATCAAATAATTTCCAATCCACTCATAAAAACGTTCAAAAACTCAAAACTAAAATTTCCCCCCTTGTGGTACTTACCGCAAAAATGAAATTGAAGGTGAAGAGAATATACTTGATGGCACTCATCCCACAGGTCACCATTTTTGCAGACTTTATTTATTTTCGTAAAATCCCGAAAACTTTGTACACCCTCGAACTGAACACCCTCGAACTTTTTATGGAACCAGCTTATTCCTTTGTGAATTCGTGGTTTTTGTTATCACTCTTATATTTTGAAGTAACCGAAGAATTTTTTGTTTATTGTCGTTTTGCACTTTGAAAATAGATTTTAATTTGGCGCGAAAGAACGCGAAAAGGCATGAGTTAGCCAACGGCGGCGGTCATGCAACCAATGGTGCTGGGGTCGACTTGGAACCCCGGTCAAACAACGCCATCAAGTTCGATCGGCGTCCCGGTGTTCCTGAAACTGACCTCTCATTGGTTGAAGTACTTTGTTGAGTAGAGACTTTTTTATTGGCGCCAGCTTTGTATTTCATACGCGTCACTATGGCGACACCGTTGATAGCTTTCGAAGCCCCCAGAAAAATGGAAAGGAATATTAAATGTCGGGTATACGCGGAAACAAGGGATGAAATATTTGCTTCGATTCCGGAGGTGAAAAGTTGTCAGGATTTAGGAGGGAACTGGATTTTTGATAGGATGGCAGTGAGGGAAAATGGTACATTGTGCCACAAGTCGGAAAAGGGAAGGATTGTGGACGAGTGTGAAGTTCATGAGTTTGGAATCGTAACTTTTTCGATCTGTAGCACGTGGTACACACTTTTTTGATAGAACGACAGTGGGGGCTCATTTTTTCCACTTTTTCCGCCCATTTTAGTAGCTGAAAAAAGTTACCAGTTTTTCAATAAATCATTATTTTATTTACTCAAAATTCGTTTGAGTAACATAATAGTACAAGTGTCTCTTTAGAAGATCTCGTAAATTTTGTATAGTGATATATCATCCATTTTTACGCTTCTGCATCAAGCGATTATAAATTACTGAATGTCAATGTTAAAAATCGCCTGAAACACCTTTTACGCGCTTATTAAGTACGTAATAAACGAAAGTAGTATTCATTGCTTGCACGCCCTTGCTGCAGACTACGCAATTAAGTGGTCATTTGGAAGGAATCGATATCGGAGGTTCACTGCACTTTTAGCTCGAACTTTCCTCTTTCCTCTGGTAAACATACATTTTTCATCGGACGATGTCATTCGCGAAAAAATACACAAACAGGGCAGAACATTGCTTAAGTAGTAAAGGTTTTGCTTGGGAATAAATAAGAGCATAGGACGATTTTTTCGTGATTCATGATAGTTAATGATGGTAGACGAAGGATAACAAAAAGATGTTGAGGAGAGACGATGCGAATGTAAAAGTTGATATTCCTGAGTTTTTCCTGAAACAGAATAATCATCGAAATTTTATGATACGAATTTTTGATCAAGATTATCGATTTCTCAAAATTAGAAAAAAATTAGAACGTACTCAGTAAATTAGGGACGTTACTGTGACGTCGAAACGACCTCCTTTTGTGACGTCAGGTCGAAAAAATTTTGAAGTAAATAAAAAAATTGAAAATTATGATTCACGTCTCAATCCGATCTTGGATTTTTGAATTATTTCGATCTGACGTCCCATCGAACAAATTTAGAAATCCAAGAAACACATTTTATAGAAACGCATGTTAATTATAATTTTTAATTGTTTATTCATTTTGAAGATTTTTCGATATGACGTCACTGTCATTTTGTCGTCAGAGTGTCGTCCCTGGCTTACTTGGGTGATTCTTGGAAAACATTGGGATACATTATAACAATACATAAATATATTTTAAAAATTCTTAACCCTCTTAACTCAGAAGAAAATATGCATCTGAAGACTTGTGGAAAATTTCGATAGATCGTTTTATATCCATGCAAATTTTTGATGCAGACTTGTTATCTCGAATTTCCGAAAATTTTTCAAAAATAAATGAAAATTGTGTAAATCTCAGAAAAAATTATGCAAATTGTTACAGAATCTCCGAAAATTTTAATTGTGCATATTTTTGTGCAAAATTTTGGAAGTTGGAAGGAAATTATCCTAAAATTTCTAAAAATTCCGAATTTCTGAAAAGAAATTTCGAAAACGAATGAAATTACGTAAACCTCAGAAAAATTCATTCAAACTGTTACAGAATCTCCGAAAATTTTGATTGTGCATATTTTTGTGCAACATTTCGGATGTTTGGAATACATTCTTCTCAATTTTCTAAAAATTCCAAATTTTCGAAAATCTATCAAAAATAAATGGAAATTGTGTAAATCTCAGAAAAAGTCATTCAAATTGTTACAGAATCTCCAAAAATTTTAATAATGCAATTTTTGTGCAAAATAATTTTAGAAGTTTCGAATACATTCTCCTCAATTTTCTAGAAATTCTGAATTTTTGAAAATTTATCAAAAATAAATGGAAATTTTGTATATCTCAGAAGAAGTCATTCAAATTGTTACAGAATCTCCGAAAATTGTAATAGTGCAATTTTTGTGCAAAATAATGTTGGAAGTTTGGAATACATTCTCCTCAATTTTCTAAAAATTCTGGATTTTCGAAAATTTATCAAAAATAAATGGAAATTGTGTAAATCTCAGAAAAAGTCATTTAAATTGTTACAGAATCTCCGAAAATTTTAATAGTGAAATTTTTGTGCAAAATAATGTTGGAAGTTTGGAATACATTCTCCTCAATTTTCTAAAAATTCTTAATTTTGGGAAAGTTGTTTAAAAAAGTTCGTGAATATTGATACTTTTAAAATTGTTTGTCCATTTCTTCGACGATTTTTAAACATGGAGACAAACGCGGAGGTCAGGAGTTCGGTTACGTGAGTAACGGCGAAGGAAAGGGTACAGGCTAATTATATATAGAGCGCAAATTTGCACTGCGGAATGAAAGCCGCAATAGCAGGTGTGCGAGGAAATAGAGTGGCAAAAGTTTTTCAACCGTATGGCATTTATTTTTCGAGGGAAGTTGGTGGTCATTACTCGCTACGACGAAGGGTGAGCCAAAGCGAAGCAAGGGTAAACTATCGCGCGTTCGTGTTATCCTGGATCGACTCATTTTCCAAAGTGCAATCTGCCAGAAATGTTTTTTATTATTCCCCAACGGGTAAACCAACAAATTATGTGTGAAAATTTCGATGCTTTGACATTTTTTCGTTTCCAGAGATAATTATTCTTTATTATTTTAATTATTTATGGACTGGTTTAGGATTTCGTTTCACAACTTTGAAATTTTCGAACTTTGAAATTGGTTATTGTTTGAGTACTCAAGTTCTCAGATTTGGTGTGTCCCAATTCAGAAATTTTCATCTTTGGAAATTTGTTCTCAAATTTTTTAAACTTCGGAAAAATTGGCATTTTTTAACTTTTAATTCTTTTAATTCGAAATAGGAAATTCGGGAATTTGAAATATTGATCATCTTCAATTCTATCATTAAAAAATTAAAAATTAAACTATA
>JAPYZK010002227.1:0-14767 GCA_030522785.1 Platygaster equestris | reverse complement strand
AACAAGATGGCGGACGAGCGACTCGACATATATCGAAACGTCAAACTCCCCAACCCTAACCTCAAAATACAAAACTGTGTATTGCTGCAATGTTTTTGTTGTTGTTCACAAAAGTGTCGAATACAGTCGTAATCAATCCCGACGAAAATTGAAGCAACGAAAGGGATAATTAGTTTTTAACTCCCTAAAGTACGTAGCAAAGCTCTAAGGGTGATTGTTGCGTCAATCAATCAGGTAACCCATTATTCCCCCCCCCCTCTCAGCAGGGCCGTAAAATCTCATATTTCTCACGGTCGTTTGATAAAATATTGTGCGCGACTATTAGTTGAAAGAGAAGATTCCTCGAGCGTGGAGATTGCCTCACGAGCGTAGCGAGTGTGGCAACACGCGAGTGTTGCCACACTGTATGATTTCCGATCAAATTGAGTGACTCTTAACCAGGCGAAAATATTGCTTTGATATAGAAACGATGTTCCATTTTCCAAAATTTTCAAACAATCAATATCAGTCCCAGTTTTTTCATGTCCAGTGAAGATCTCTCTAAATTTTTCATCATCGTCTCACATCATTGTTTTCGAGTGTTTCAATTTAGAACATGTTTAGATAACGGTGAAAGTTTTCGAGAAATTATGCTCGAGAAATATTTTGGAGGAGAACCCACTTCTTGTTTTTTGGAAAGCAAACACTCGGTTAAAAAAAATTCTATTCAAGTCTAAGTGATAGAATTTTCGGATAGATTTTGACTACTTCATTGAAATTGAGGAGAAAAAGTAGATGGTAAATGTGATTTCATCCCGAACAATACCATGACAGTCATTTTCGTAACAAAAAAATGAACGAATAATAAGATGTAGACATCAAGGTATCTGAAAAAATTTCCGTATCGAGATAATACCCATAATGGACACTTTTATATGATAGAAACTTTCGATTACTGTCAAAGTGATTTTAGTTTCCGGAAAAAATCTTTTCATGAAGATGTACAGTCGAAAAAGTGTTAAAAAAACATTTCATGGAATATGATATATCATTATGACGTTTCGAAAGGCAGATTTTTGATTTTTCGTTTGGGTTGAAAAAATGTCTTATATGTTACTGAAATATTTAGATTTTTCAAAACTAACTAAAGTCATAACATTTTTCAAATTTTATAGAATTCTCAGTGCACCAAAAATGACATGTCAAAACGGTAAAACAAAACATAAAATTCCTTTCTAAAATCCCAAGCCCCTTCCTCTTCATTAATGCATGATCCTTCCTGTACAAAAACATCAGTCATTGCCTTCTGCTACAATGTATTTACTTTTCGCATCACGGAACAACTCCATATAATCGCGATCTCCTTTTTTATCGCCGATGTGAATGAGAAACGACAACTGCAACAAGACATCGTCCTCGGTCAATATCCAGCGGGCGATCGTTCTTTCATAATACATAAGTCATATACATATGATAGCGACCGCGCGGCATAAAATTCTCCGATTGCAAAATTGATGCGGCTTGTGTTACGGGAGCGCGCACATAAGACTCCGGTCTCGCGGGTCCCTTCCTCGTTTTACTGTAAAGCAACTCTTCATATTGTACAGGGACGCGTAATTCATTTTTTACCGGACTCGGCTCAATTATTTATAAATTGCTGCTCCCCGGGGATGCCGCGCCGACTCCCCTTGTCCTATTTTACTCGAATGGCAACGTCCCGGGCATTCGCGATGTATCGCTATCGACACCGGCTTCTTTTCCTTACTTTCCAGACAATTTTTTACCGCGCCCCTGACGTTTTAATTTTGCTTCTTCAAGAGGGTATTCGTAAAAAGACGTTTTCTCTCGGATTCGTTTGCATTTGAAGTTACTTACGAATGTTTGTGAATTTTAGAATGCTGGGGGTGAAATTTGGGTGGTTGGAAATTTTCTTATAGGTCAGATTTGAAGATTTTCTTGAATTTCAACTATTTAAGCACCTCTCATGATTTCCCCACATTTTCTGTGAAAAATGTGAACTTGCAGATATTTTTTTAAACTACTCGAAATCACTCCAGGAGCTCTGTAAAAAATCCTCACTGCTGATAACTCAGAATAATGGCCCGAATGAAGGCTTAAAAAGCGTAGATCTCCTGGTATCGTCACAATTCGGGCGCAATTATTAAAATTTCGTGACGGGGATGAAGAATCAAGGCGACCCCGGCGATGTGACGTTACTCTCAACGGGATACACGAGCACGTTTCTACCTGTGGGGCAACACTTTACCTGTAATCTGCGATCTTAATGACGTGTCGTTCTACATAAATTTACATGAAATTGCTGGCTTTTCGTAAAACATACAATTTTGTGCTTCCGCATAATAACGAAGCACTCGTCCGCCATTCGGCACGTTTGTTTTCTACATTTCTCCGCGAGGCGCCGAATACGAGCGTCGGCATCCTTTCGAAAAGGGGTGAAAAATTAAGAGACGTTCAGGGAATATAAGAATAATGATTCAGCTCCGAGGTTAGAGAAACTGTAGCATCGTGGTTGAGTTGGATTTTGGTGTAGAGGTGGTAAAATAGAAAATTTTTACATTTATAACAACAGAAGAACGAATTATTTAGAGTCGTATAAATTGTTCGAAAGTATAGGAAATTCGTTCCATATCTTCGAGCTATTATCTCGATTTTTCTGAAATGATCGTAAATTCCTGAACAATTTTTCCGAGTATTGAAAATTTTGCAGATTTACGCAAAATTTTTGCAAATTCAAGTCATTTTTTAACAAAAATCATACATTTGAACAGATCTTCCGAAAATTGTATGAAAATACTCCCACTTTTGAATTCATCGATTTCCCAGCATTTCCCGAAAAAAAGACGAAAGACAAAAACGAAGACAATTTTCCGGCTCGTAATTGTAGCGTGTTTAGAGAACGCGAAAGGGAGGGAAGAGATGATAAGAGCAATGCATAAATACATGTCTATATATTTATGCCCGTATTCATTCCTTGGAGACCGTGGGGTCTAATTAAAAAGCGTATGGTTCTTTTAAAAAAGTTATGGTCCTTTGACCGATTTGCAAACAAGGCTGCATCCGCCGCGCGCTTCAAAGGGGAGGCTGCGGCTGGGTGGGAAGATGGAGCGGGCAAGGGATACATAAGCCAAAGGGAAGCCGGGAAAACCAAGGGCGTAGGGGGGTGGCGAGGGGAACAGAGAGATTTTGTTCTCTGGGGAGCAGTCAAAGCGTTGCCCTTGTCATGACGATCTGAGCATCAAACAAGCCTGATGCTTTGCGGCTTGGGCAAGGCCGTGTCTCTACACGAACACGCGAATCTTCTCGCAACCCCGGGCTTGTAACGCGCTTCGACAACTGAATGTATAATAATCGCGATCCCTGACACGAGTTACTGTGCTTGCTTCACTTCCGACATCGTGGTGCTCAAGGAAAAAGGATTTTGGCGAATAAACGAATAGTAACGGGATCGTTGCAGCTTAAGGAAACCTGGAATGTTTATAAAATTATGTTATGTTTTGTTGTGTTTATTATTGTTATTTTACTAATTTTTTTGTATTTTCTCCTTTTTGTTAATTTTCATTATGTTAATTTATTTTTGTTGATTATAGCGTTATGTTTCGCTCTCGAACGGGGAATAACCTTCAAACTTGAGAATTGTAGAGTCTGAAAATAAGTGATAGAATTATACTCAACAGCCTCAAAAAATATGAAAAACAGAAAACAATGCGTAAAGTCGAGCAGGGTTCTGAAATTCAGTAATTATTACGAAGTTTGATCATTCGACGTCGAGCGATTTGTACGCCGACTTATACAGAATCCGACATTGCAATAGATCCTGGTCGGTTAGAATAACGATTGAACGCTCATTTTCTTTGGAAAGAGTAGAGGAATCGATAGGGAAAATGAAAAGTGAGACTTACCGTACTTCCCTGGATGCTATAGATCAATTTAGCAGCCGCTATACGCTGAAATCGCGACATTTCGAGTTTGGAAATTCACAGATGTAAAAGAATAGGTAAAAATAACGAAATTACTCCAAAATTTAACCAAACGAACTCTGAAAATATGAAAAACGAAAAAAATGCTTGACATCGAAACGTTTTAAAATGTAGACTAAATCTTAGACGGAAAATATCCAAAAAACCACAAAAAATTTTCGTTCATTCAAAGAAGTATCTAAAGATTGCTAAAATCCGCAATATTTCAGAACTCTCCATATCATCAGATGTTTTCCTGTCATACAATAATAACCGTGAAATATTTCCCAAAGTTTTCGATAACTTTGCTAAATTAAAAATAAACATTAACACCATCGAATTTTCGAATCATTTTTCCCATTATCCGAAAATATTTCAGAATAGCAAGAAACTTGTCCTATTCTAAATATAGAACATGTATGAATTCGTAAATTGCCCAACTTGACAAGTTGACAAATTCCGAAATAAAAAAAAAACAGACAAATCGCAATATCCATCTTCCACACTCACCAAAATAATCCAGACAAATGGAAAATCAAGAACCCACTAAAAAACCTTCAACCATTTCTATTCGAGAACAATTCCGTAATCCCAGACACAAAAACCGTCTATTCCCGTCTCAATTGATCCATTTATTTATATGCACACTATTTCCACCGCCACGGACTCAATTATATCCGCGGCGAACGGAACGCAATTAGCGCGTAATCGCGTGTTATTAGTCATTTCATCAATGCCCCGTTAAATCCTCGTCCCTCGGATTCGATGCGTCATCTCGTTTAATGCACTGTGATTTATTCCGGCAACAATTCGGATCCGTCTCGACCCCGATGCATGTAAGACGATATATTTCTCCTTCTCCTCGACTACCGATGGACTTTTTTTCACGACAATGGGGTGGGTCCGGGCGTGAAGTATTTCCAAGCCGAGATTAATTAATCCGGCCGATGTATCCCGAACGTATAGCAGCCCTGAGAATGAGCTGAATATTTCAATCCAAAGGATCTTTGATGTTCGCGTCATTTAAGCTCCTCGTTGTTGAAGGAACGCGGTCGTGCATGCTTTCTTGGGACTAGCGGGCAACACAGGATGAATAGAGAGTGAGAATATTGTCTTGAGTATTATGATTACGTCGTTTCGGTCGTCGTATTAAAAGTCACAGCGATTGAGGGTGTAGAATTTGAATCTCTTTCAGATATTTGAAGAGTTAGGGGATGAATCTACCCTTAAAACCGTTTTTGAGGCAAAAAACCATGGGCATACCACCATAGGCCGTACTACCATAAGATACCCATTAAATAAAACACTAGGGGTTAAACTACCCTCAACACCGTTTTAAAGGCGAAAAATCAAACACTCGTCCACTCTAAACCATCTACACACAACCCCTTGAACACTACAAATACCTCCAACGAACACCAGCACTCCACAATGTTTCCAAAACCTCTCCCCTGGCAAACAACCAATTTGTTCTCGAAGACCCTCTTAAAGGAGTACCTGCCCAACGTTTGCAACACGAGTGCCATACCCTGAAACTCCGAATCCATCGAGGACGATAATGACCATCCCGCGAAATAAAAGAGCCGGGTCGCCCGGGCCAGGAGAAGAGAAAGGCGAGGAATCGTCTTCGTCGTTCTGTTGGTCGTTTGGGGCCATCTATCATGCAGCTGTTGCCTCCATTGTGTTGTTAGTCTTACGTTACGTCGCCGTTGCTTACGACAGTCGACCCGAACGAACGCGTGTGCAACATGTGTTCGTGCCCCCTCCGCGAAAGCCCTCACGACGCCCGTCTTTCTCATGGAACCGCTCATTTTTTTGCCCTCCCCCCTCAAAATCTCTCCTCTTCTCTCCCACGTCCCTTATAATGCGTTATTATTCCTCGGACTCTCGGCGAAGGACGCGGACAATGCCTTAATCTCCATTTTGCGACGCGAGAATAAATTTATCGCCGCTCGCCACTTGCCGGTCTGAAGCGTTAGATATATTACGTGCGTCTAAACTCGCGATAAATACACGCGTCCGTGGCGTCAAGTACAATGGGTCTCTGCGACGACACATGACACAAAGAAGACGTTCGGGGTGAAAAAAGAAGACTTACCAAAAAGTGGGAGATTCTGGGAGTCGATTTATCGGTCAAACTATGGGTTTATAGAAGGAATTGACGTACGAATATGTTTTTTTTTCATTTGCAATGCAAGTTCGAAATTATTATGTTTTTTTAAGAATAGAATTAATCGGTCAAAAAAAGTTGAACTTAAGTTTCGATAGCAATGAATCTTGGAATATCCCCTCGCGAATTTTATTGTTCCAAGCACGAATAAGTATTCTGTAAAATGGGCACGCTCCGTGGTAGCATCCCCTTAATAATCCAGAGGGAGAAGAAATTGTGATCGAAGTATGCCCTATTGGAAAGCCATACTTTAGCCGTCCATTGAATAAGTAACGAGACAATATTTTTAAAACGTCTATAATTCGTGGGCGAGTGAGAGAGCCCTCGGAAAAGACCTGTATTTATCGGCCCGCAGAGTATCAAGAAAGAAGGGCGATCATTTATGCCCGGCGCTCTTTTATTTTTCACGTGCCCCGCGTTCTCCTTTTTTTTTGACTGTACAATCGGCCGAAAGCACTTTGAGATCGTTGGATCATTGCGGCCATTTATCGGGCCACGTCTTCTGTTTTAGTAATGACGCCCAAGGAAAAATGGAATTTGCTGAGGTGAAAAATTATGAGTGTACGATGATTTGGGACAGGGGTGGCGGGGTGGAAATTTTTTTTTGTGAGTGCATTTTGTATTGACGTTGCAGGTTGCGAAAAATGAAATTTTTTTGGGGGAGAAAAATTTCGAATACTCGAATTTTCGAATTTGACTTCTTGGATTCTAGAGGTTTTGGACAATACTCATATTCTTCGATTTTCGAGTTTCAAGTCTTGAATTTTGGGATTTTTGAGTTGTAAAGTGTCTTGTATCATAACGGAATCTAGACACGTTCTAGTTTTTTCATTTTCATCCCTCGATTTTGATTTAAATAGAAAAAAGGTTCATTGAAAAGGATTTGAACTTCAGATGAAAAATCAAGTAACTAGACACCTACACACACACACAAATGAATTGAGTGTAAATATCCTCGACCTACCCTCCCACACCCCTTGTAAAAAACAATTCATACATAAAAATCAATTTCTCTAGTGATCATCTTCGCCAGTATTTCCTGATCCAATTTAATTCCCACATTCGTCCCTAATGACTGATATACAAATTCGCCCCTCGACCCCCAACCGTAACATCTCGCGGAAGTCGACTGAATCCAAGCCGCGCTAATTACCCGCGACTTATCGGAACGGCAATACGCATTCCATCTATTGGCTTCGACGGGATGTCGTAAAAAATTTTATATTCAACGTGATATCGGAGCCAGAGACCCCGGTGGACAATAATTTACGTTTGGCGAACGTTTTTTCCCGTTTCTCTTAATCCGCGAAACCCGTAACAAAGTATTTATCGCGTATAATAAACGCGGGGGGTAATTAGCGGGATAATTATTGGCTTTGATATTCCGCGGCGTACATCGCGCCTCGAATAATACGGGCATATTTTAACGCGGTAACACGCGTTCGGTATCTCGTTAAATTCCACGCGTTGCACGGCTAAGTACAGCCGATTTCGATTGATGGCTATAAAGTTTATCTCGGCTTTCTATTCCATCGGTATGTATAAAGTAGCCACTTCATCCGGCTACTTTCTCAAGTCCGCGTCGGATTGTGCTGGGAAAGCAGGACAGCGATGTTTCCCGTTGTGTCCCCTTATCCAAATATATGGGTAATGAAGCACTTTCCGTGAAAGGCGGACGATGAGAAAAGAAGAGGAAGAAAAAAATCAATTTCATAACAGCTGTTTACATTTTTCACTCGCGCGGGCAAACGAAGCGCCGTCATTATCTACGGGTTATATATGGCCGGTTATAAAATTTTTCGTACGCAGCCGAGAGAGGACTATCGCCGGATCTTTCTCAAACTTTTCCGACCCCATAACTCAGACAAGGCATTTGAATATTCAAATCCTCGAAAAGTCGGGAGGTTTTTTACGCTGGAGACACAACGAGACTTTCTCATTTTCGAGGATTCTTCTCCGATTTTTTATTGTGTTACAGAGATTCAGAGTTTTTTTCCAAGTTATTCGCGTTTTGATGTGTGTTTATATCTTTATGGGTTTTCGTTTTACGAGAGTCGATTTTAGATACAAGTACTCGTTATCGAGCTTTCGACAGACATTAGGTTTCTTGAATGTTTAGTGACATCTGGGTTTTTATGACGCTTGTGGGAGAGAGTTGAGTTTGAGGGAAAAGAGGTACTAACCCAACCTGACCTAATATATATATTTTAATGAGAATGTAGAAAATTTTTTTTATCTTTCGCCAAATCGTAAGTTTAAACATATGGATACAAAATTTTTTGAGTCCAAAGGTTTTCATGACCATCATCTTATTAAAATTTCGCTCTCATTCATACTTGAGAAAAATGATTTTACTTCTTGATATTTTTCCAAGGACACCATGTACAATCCCAACCCCTCCAAATAAACCACGAAAACGGAAAAAGCCATTCCCATTACCGATCGAACTTTTTTCCCGGCACATCTGCGGACGTGAGGTCTATATCGGTCGGTCCCCGAACCTCGGCGGTGCGTGTGTGAGTGCGCCCAGCCGGTCCGGGGCGTTAATTACGCGTCCCGCATTAGAATCGCCGGGCCGATCGTTCCTGCGATCGGATCGCTTCTGCTGCTTCTGCAACTAATGCTACCGCGGTGCCTCGGCACGGCCACTCCGGGAATGGGAATGAGGAGCTCTTAAAGCGGCGCTTTCAATTATTCCCCGAACAATCCCTCCGCTTGTTTCCTCCGCCGATTACATCTCGGGGCATTTATTCCCTGCCTACCGAGCACTCTCCTCCGGTCGCGACGTCTTTTCTCCCTTCTCGCCCTGCCATTTTGTCCCCGGCCCCGATCCATCCTGGACCCATCGACGCCGCCGAGCGGACAATCGCCTAATTTCGATCGGCCTCTGTGGCCGGAATTAATTCTTACACCTTGCGCTCCCGCATTCCTCCGGCGCTTGTTTCTATCTTCTTTTATTTGCCCCTTTTTCGGGGGGATGGATATTGTGATGTTCGGCTGGGTGATGAATTTGGTTGATTATGCGATCGTTTTATTCCCTGTCATGAGGTATTTTTAGGCTGTCCAGGTTTTGCATGGTTTCGATTAGGGATGGAGAAAGCATCGGAAAATAAGTGATTGTTGTTTTTTTGCCTTTATGAAAATTTCGGAAAACCTTACAATTTTTACGGTCATTGAATTCTTTTTTTTCATTCCAAACAATACTCTACCACGTCCAAAAACTTTCTTTCCCCTTTATTTCATTCTTTCGAGAACTTGAAATACGACGTTCCGCGTTTCCATAGATGAACACGCGATAAACGAAAGAAATGTAAATTTCCAGATTAACGGGCACGGGATGTCATAACTCGATGGAGAGAAAAAAAAGCGTGTAACCCGATGAGAATGAGCGGGGGCGTCTTGTGCTTGAGACAATAATAATTCGGACACGTGTGGACCATGCGTGCCCGGAGAATAACGGCGGGGATTGAATATAGACGCACAAGACGCTTTCGGGGGATTAGGCCGCGGCGTTGTTTTATTCCGGCACCCACGTGACACCTCGGCTTCCTTCCACCCTTCCGCGGCGCGACGAGTCGAGTGACTTCGTTTCCGCTCGTATTTTTATTTTCCATGTGATGTAATATTTTTTCGAGGGTCTTCTTTGATGTGCGCTCTCTCGGCTTTGATTCATCGGAGATGATATTTAAAAGATTTTCCCGTAGTTTTGTCTTCGGGAGAATTTATGGGTTCAAGTGTCGAATTTCGTTAGGGGCGGAGATTGAGCAACATGTTTTTGTTGTTCGATCTGACGGGAAATAAGTTTTGAAAATCAATCCCTTTGGAAGTGTGATGATCGGGGTATTCGATATTGCGGAGTGGATATTGATAGCCGATGGTTAGAACACTCGTGATCGCTTCTGGTATTCGCTCCGCAAAGGACTCGTTTTGACTTGTAAATATGCGCGTCCAATCACCTGGCGGGCAGTGATGGCCTTTGGATCGCTGCGTGATAATTAAAATATTACACGGGAAATGAGTTTTCATGGCCGATCGCGTATCGTTTGATTCGATTCAGCGAACTTGATGAGTGGGTTCAAGCATTAGAAGGTTTACTGGTTTTTATGGGGGTTGTAAATTTTAGGAAAAAACTATCATAATGATTAGGGGGGGAAGGGTGGGAGGAGTACTTGTTGACAAATGTCTTTCCCAAACTTGAAAGCTCTTCATTGATAAGGAGAAAAGTTAAGTCATTCCGGAATGTACTCTTTACTCGGAATTCTTGCTCCCAAAATATTCTTCCCTTACCTCCCCCTCTTGTCCAGCATTTTTCTCGCGACTTTAAATTTGGTCGACAATAGTTGGCACTCGAGGACATGTTAATGAGTCTAAGAAAAAAGATTTTTTGCAGTAGAGAGGAGGGGTGGAGGAAATGGAGATGGATGTGTTGAGTGCGCGGAATATAATGAAGTGATGCGAGTTGTCGTGCCATACGACAACCGCAAAGGGTCTTTAGTTTTGGCACGTGCGCACCGTGATCGCCGGATGTTTCCATGAAGGGTTTGCACGGTATTTATTATGTTAGCCGGGGACCACCGACATGCCGCCGAGCTTTATTCCGATCCAGTACAACTCATTCTTGCACCCTTCAACCCTTGCGACTGCGGGGGTAATTCCAATCGTACTAATAACGATGGAAACAAGTCATTTGTTGAGGCTGGCAGTCAAAGATGGGAGGAAGTTACTTTGGTAGTCGAGAGGAGAATTTTTGTTTGATTGGGAACTTGAGTCTGTGCTTGATTTTTTCTTCGGGATTCAGTATTTTTCGGGTCGAGAATTAGAATCAGAATTTTGGAAATATTTGGAAACAGTTTTATGATGAATGAAAATGGTGCTATGGAGTGGAAAAATTGATATGGGGAAACAATTTAATTGTGACTGCAGCACGTTTTGAAGATTTGGATGTGTCAATGAAGAAATTAGAGTATGGAAATTCTAAGTTGGTAACGTATACAATTTATTATAAACATCGTACTATATTCTTTTGATCGACATCACACAACCTGAAAAATGCAATAACCAGAATTGTATCAGAGTATTTCGCTAATCAAACTGCTCCCTCCCTTTGACTTTTCAATCTCAACCCGAACACGACATTAACAACCCATTCTCGTCGTTCGCGTGCAAGAATTTCAGTCTCGCTCTACCAGGCGCGAAATATTCCAGGGTAAATATGCCACTTGTCATAACGCAAAGTCGTCGACAACTTAAACTCCGAATTAATCGTACGATATTACGTCCTGGAAAATTATGTCTCATGTGTGTTTCGTCGAAATCGTTTACGTAAGGTTATGGAGTCTCGTATGTAGTCCACAATAGGTAGAGAATAATGGAATTTTTTTAATTTTTAGACATTTTTGATTCAATCTTAGAATTAATGTAGGAAATTATACGTATTATTTGACAGTTGTGGAATCTTCAAGATTTTCTATACTCAAAAAATTGTCTAGTAAAATTTTTAGTTGCTTTTCCTCCTAAAATTCCTAAAATCATTGAAACAATTGCACTGTATCAAAAATTCCCCAAATTCTCCAAAAACTTGTGAATTTTCTTTCAATTTTAGAAACAGGTCCGAATTTCTCCATTCTGCATAAATACAAGTTTTTTTTTCCTCGTGCAACCGTAGTCCTCGACTTCCTCTCGGCCCACAAACTCACACTCATGAAAGAAATGTGCCCCCTCAAATACATAATTCAGCTTTTCCTCAAAATATAAAGATATCATACTATCATTTCGTCATCTCGGCCCGGAATCGAGTGTCGCCCGTAATAATGTCGAGGATTATCCCGGAAGAGAGAACGATTAGGACAGGGAGTGACGTGGAGGTCGGCGTTAAAGTTTGAACGTGTACTCGTGGGGTTTCTTTGTGGTGGCAATTAATAGTAGATTACCGAGCCCCGCCACGAGGGCGAAGCGCTTCTCTCCTGGGGTGGAAAGAAGGATGCGTGAACAGTCGCGACCGGGGAAGGAGGTAGGGGATGAGTTGCCCCCGGATGACAGGGGGATGAGATTACATACACCGACTGAGGGATTAGCTCGCTCTGATTCTATGATAAGAATGTCAAAATAAGCCGGCGTAATCCCCGGTGGCTTCGATCCGCGACCCGCGTAATTACATTGTGAGCGTTTCTAGCCCGACGAAAGTGTTCTGTCTTCAAAGCGCTTCATTTCGACACCGATCGGGATCGTAAGGCGCGATATTGCCGGCATAACGAGACGTGCTTTCTGTGATTGAGGTATTTTGGGTAATTGAGTTTCGGTAGTTTGGGTACGGTGTGGGGAATGGGATTTCATTTTGATGGGGGAGAATGGTTATTGTGCGGATATTTTTATGCTTCTTTCGGAATTGTTCTGTGACATGCGGTCATTTTTGAAAACTTTAATGAATTCAGAGGAATTTTCAAGGATTTTCATGACTTTGAGACATTTGTCTAAGGAAATGGCAAAAATTACTGAAATTTCGTAAGTTTCGTCTGACTATTCAGATACTCGAACTACTGCCTATTTATAAAATTTCGGAAAAATATGTCAATAAAGTGACAAAAATAGAAATATGTAAGATAAGACATTTTTTTGAAGAAGTAGCAAAAATTACTAAAATATAAAAATTTATGTCTGACCATCCATGTACTCTAATTACTGCCTATTTATGAAATTAGACATTTTTCGAAAAAAATAGTCTAAAATTCCTCGTTCGACTATCTAGGTACCGCAACCACTGTCTATTCAAAAAATTACCTAAAAATATGTCAGAAGGTATACAATCTACGAATGTAAAACATCATTCCGAGACAAAACAATCCATACAAACTCAGCTCCCATTCGAAGAAAAACCCCAAAACTAATCCTCCCACTGAAAAATCCCTTTATTGTTCCACCTTCAAAGGATTCTCCAGCTCCGTCTCAACGATCCCCCTAATCGTCTTAGCACCTACGATCGACGAGCGTCGAGATAACGCAATCGTTGCGTCGCGAAGAATACGATTAGAGTATCAGAACGGGCATTATGCAGCCGGAGGGAATCGGGGCACAAAAAGCGGGCACACAATGCGCTCGGAGAATGACGATGATCCAAGGGTCGCGAGACGCTTATTGAGACGGGCCTCTGTTCCCAGCCGAATGACCACACGCGTACGTGCATAAGTCGCGCGCACACTCACGCGTGCACGGGACAAGAGAGTTTTGATACATGCACGGAGCCGATAGAGGCGAGCAGGATGATGTTGACATTAGCAGATCCGGGGCGGATTAAAGCTTTGTGCCGCACAAAGCGTTGACACAATGGGCCGCGCATTGTGCGCGCATAAGACCTTATGTACTTCGGAGCGACACTCTGGAACGTAATAACTCGCTCGTTTTGCATTGCGCTCGGACACCGATCTATTCTCCCCGAAAGGAAATGAATAAATCCGTGGGTCGTGGCTTTTTGACTTTAACTGTGGTTTTTTATTTGTGTGTTTTTATGGGGTGGATTAGGGTGGTCAGAAATCCCCGTCTGGAGAATAAAAAAGTTTGATCTACAATTCTAAAAGCTAAAAATAGAGAAAAGCCAGCGAATTTGATAAAATCTAGTCAATGATTCAATGACTGCAGAACTTTGGGGAAAACTTTTATTCTCCCAGTTCCGGGTAATCGAAGTTCTTTGGTGCGTTGTTTATAGGGCCAACTTTGAGGAAGAGCCGTAATATCTTAAGATCCTGGGGTTAAACCCGACTGATCTCTTGACCGGTGGCCCGACTATGAGGGCGACCTCAAACGATACCTCTGATCCCCGGAAGAACATGGTTTTCTCTCAGTGTTTTTAGTATTACCGAAATGAAGTTCCGAAAAGTGAGATGGACTGCAATGGCGGTATCCGGCAAGTTAATATCTACCGTAAGCTCCGTCTTTTATGACAGGAGTAGAGCGCCTCTCAAGGATATTGGTAATCTTCGGGCTGGCTGTAATATCGGCGCAGTGATCTTTTCCCGCCGACTCCCCCCGTGACATACGGAATCGCACATAGAGCCGCACTTTTCACCTACACCCCGCTCCCCGGATAAATCTCGTGCTTTCGTCCATCCATCGCGACCCCCTCTTCTTTTAATGCGGGTCGACTTCATACAACGCGGCTCATTTCGAGCTGTTTTTAGATCGGGGTTTATTACGTCCGGGGAAATGATTGAAAGTTTGCGAAGTGGGGGGAGGGGGGTAGGGGGGGGACTTTTTTCTGAAGTTGGTTTTGGTGTTTTAGGGTCGTGAGGTTGGTGCATTGTGAGGCTTTTTTTCAGTGTGTTGCAATTGTTTGTTTTTGTCTCTGTATTCTAGTGCTAAATCGTTAATTTTTTTTCTGATTTTCTGAAATTTGTAAGTCTGGATTTCGTTTTACTTCCGAACTTCATACTTGGAACCTAAAATTTAGGGGTGTGGAACACTTAATTTTTTGAACTTGAGAGTTTATTATTGGTTCTGCACATTTTTATTTTTATTATAGTTGACTTTTTTATTTTTGGTTGTTTAAAATAGTGATTGTATGTCTGGAGTTTTTTATTTTTCAATTTGGAATTCTTGAAGGTGTTTCAGAGTTTCACATTTTTTATCTTCATTCGCTAGAATTCAAAAT
>JAPYZK010002226.1:0-15523 GCA_030522785.1 Platygaster equestris | reverse complement strand
TTCAAAAAATCCTCTCATGTTTCTGGAATTCCCTAACTACCCTGAGAATTTCACCGTTTTTTAATGTCTTGATACTTTTTGTACTTGCGGATATTTTGTGATTTTCTAAATTTTCGAACGTTATCCCATCTTCAAATACCACTAAAAATTACGACAAAAATTCAATATTTCTTTGAAATCCGAAAATGTCCTTGAACTCGAAAAATTGTAGAACAAAAATTTCTTTCCCAAAAAATGTACGTCATACCCAAAAGTTCTCTCGTTTTCATAAATTCGATGAATTCCATTCTAGCTCCCTCCAATCATCCCCTTAAAATCCAAAAACTTTGTTATCCCTCAAAGTTTACAAAAACAACCCCATAAAACCCACCCCTTTATCCATATTTCACCTTCCTTCACAAAAATTACCTGAATATTTCATTCAGAAGAGAAAAAATAAAAACGACGAAAATTAAAATAACTCAAAATAAAATTCCCAAATACACCAATCCTGCAATTTTTGCAGTCCCTGTGTAAACGGGGCAATTAAGGGACGTTTTTTCTCCCGGGGCCGTTAAGAATCTCGCGGTCCGTCCGTCGAGGGCCACTTTCACATGCATGTTTCGGCATCGTCAAGCCGCTGATCATCTTCGACGGCCCTTGTAGAGTCGAGGCCGGGACCAAAGGCGGGCTTTGCATGCCGGCGCAGGAAAAAGAGTCCCGATTAAATTTAAACGGCCAGACGTAGGACATGTAAGACGCGGCGTAATCTTGTCGATCAAACAATTAACAATGCCACGGCGCTCTGCAGAAGGAGAAGGCAAGATGGCGCAATGGAGTGAGGATTAAAAGAGGAAAAGAGCCGATCCGGCCTTATCCCGCGGGCGAAAACGAGCGAAACCGCTGAATAAGTCGGGGCACTACTTTGTTTCGGTCATCCCTTTTCATCCGTGCGTCATGCGCTAATTACCTGGGCATTTGTAATATCCGTTTGCGGTCTCCAAGAGACATTTTTTCGTGCCTTGGAATGAGAAGATACTGGTGAAATGCAAATTACAACAGATTTCGGAAAAATCTGTCGAAATTTTCGATGTACCTATTTCGGAAAAGGATGAGACATTTTAAAAAGTGTGGAGAAATTGGGAAATTTGGATGGTTTTCGTTTTATATTATAACCTGAACGATATTTTTGAAAGGTATATGAAGATTTTGAAATTTGTGTGAGTTATTTGGAATTTTTTTGAATTTTTAAAATTTAAAGGGATTTTTGAGGACCTTGCAAATTTCATAGTTTCCTGAAATTTACTCGGAATTTTGAAATTCCAAGAAATTCTACGGTTTTGTAGGATTTTTTATATTTCGAGGAATTTTCGGAGGCTTTACGAAAATTGTGGAATTTTTTATAGTACCTAGTCTTTAATTTCTTAGGATTTTTGAAACTTGAAGGGATTTCTGGATATTTCACGAAAAGATCAATCTTTATCACGGTTTCCCATAATTTTTGAAATTGCGGAGAATTTTTAAAGACCTTACAAAGGCATTGAAAACTTTCATGGTTTTCTGGTATTTTCTCAGAATTTTTAAAATTTCAAGAAATTCTATGGTCTTCTACGATGCTTCAAATTTCGAGGAATTTTGTTATCTACAAAGATTTCAAAATTTCTCATCGTTATCTTGAATTTCCTTCAATTTTCAAAATTTGAAGGGATTTCTGCAGATACTACAAAAAGATCGACATTTTTCATGGTTTCCCATAATTTTTGATATACTCAAAAATACTCAACAACAATTCCAATAACTAAAACCAAAACAACTTCAAAGAATTCAACGACCAAGGATCCCTCGATCATTCAACTTGATGACCTAGAATGAATAAAAATCGATTCACAGCCCAACAACCAGTCACTCAAACCACCTCAGTGAACGTACACATCCCCGGGCAATCTCAAAAAACACTCGAAAAAACGACAACAAGCAAGAAAAAACAAGACGAGAAGAAATGAGACAGAGATCGCGGACAGGGTTAGCCACCTAAGATCCGCGAGGCCTGATGTATTTATAAGAAGGAAAATTTGCATACGATGCTGCAGATCGCCGATAGAGAGGCAAAGGCGGCACGTCTCGAGATTCAAAGAGGCTTTGTGCCATTATATCCTTTCCCTCTCCTTCACTCACTTTCTTGGCTTTTTTTTCCGAGTGCTCTTTTTACCTCCCCCTCCTTTTTTTGCCCGTCTCATGCGTATCGTCCTTAAGATCCCTCCACCACCGAAGGTACGAAGGTTTCTTCGCCGCTGACTTATGAAGCGATCGCCTTTCGCCGCTTAAATCTCCCCCCGAACTTTAAAAGTTCCCGGTAGTTGGTGTCTCCGGCGTTCGCATGTCAAGGCATTCGTCCTGGATTCATTTACCGAGGTTCCCATGCATCGATGCAAATCGGGAATTTGGGTATTGTGGAACACAAAGAGCAACAGATACGTCAGTGTCAGTTGTCGTTGTTTCCAAGTAGCCACAATGATGTAGCCTGGGGAGGGGAGCTGGGGAATGGACGTTGGTCTTGGAATTGGAAATTTGGCGAGGTTGTTCTAACGTGGGGTGAACTGAGGGAATTTACGGTTGTTTATGGTTCTGGGGGGTTTTATAGTATTTTTTGCGAGTCTTGGTAGGTTTGACAAATTTGTGTAGGAATTTTTGAAGACCTTGAAATTTTCTATGTTTTTTTAGGATTTTTAGAATTCGAGAAATTTTTGGAGACTGTTCGAAATTTTGTTGAATTCTTATGGTTGTTATCTTTAATTTACCTGAATTTTTAGGATTTTGACGGATATCTGAAGATCTGACGAATAGATTGAAATTTTGAATGGTTTTATATCATTTTTGAAATTGTGAGGAATTTTGGAAGACCTTACGAAGATCTTGAAAATTTTCCGGAATTTTTTGAAATCTAAGAAATACTATGGGTATCTAGAATTTTCAAAATTTTAAGGAATTTCGGAAAACTATACGAATATTTTGAAATGATGAACGGTTATCTTGAATTTTCTTAAATTTAGGACATTGGGGGGATTACTGAGGATCTTACGAAAATAATGAAATTCTTTATGGCTTCTGACAATTTTTGAAATTGAGAGGAATTTTTGAAGACCTTGAGAAGACTTTAGAAATTTCCATTATTTTCTGGAATTTTCCCGGGAATTTTGAAATTTGGAGGAATTTTATGGTTTTCGGGCATTTTTCAAATTTTGAGAAATTTTTGAAGGCTATACGAAGATTTCAGATTTTTTCATGGTTATCTTGAACTTTCTTGACTTCTTAAAATCTGAAGGAATTTTTGAAGACCTTACGAAGACCTTGAAAGTTTATATGGTTTTCTAGAATTTTATAGGAATTACTTAGATTCCTAGAAATTCTATGGTTTTCTAGCATGTTTCTAATTTCGAGAATTTTTTGAAGATCATACGAATATTTCGCAATTTTTCATGGTCGTCTTGAATTTCTCTGAGTTTTTGAAATTTGGAGGAGTTTCTGAAGATCTCATACAAGAAGATGAAAATTTGTTATAGTTTTCTACAGTTTTTGAAACTGCCAAAAGTTTTCAAAAAACTTACGAAGACTTTGGAAATTTTACGGTTCCCTGGACTTTCTTCGGAATTTTCAAAATTCTAAGAAATTCTATGGTTTTTTAGAATTTTCGAAATTTCGATACGTTTTGAATGCTATATGAAGATTTCAAAATTTCTCATGGTTATCTTGCATTTTATCGATTTTTCAAATTTACAGGGATTTCTGAAGATCTCACTAAAAAGATCGATATTTTGCATAGTTTCCTATAATTTTTGGAATTGCGAGGAACTTTTTAAGACCTTGAAAATTTCCATGGCTTTCTGAAACTTTCTCCGAATTCCTCAAATTCCGAGAAAATTCGTATCAACATTTTTTGGGGACTTATGGTTTGATTTCCTTCTTTAGAGAACTCGTAACGAAAAACGCGAAGTCTGAATTAGTGGTTCTTATTTTCTTTCTCCGGAGATAGGTGAAATCGGGGCCTCGGGTAAAATTTTCATCCCATTTAGTTCTATTTTGGAAATTTTCGTCACGCTTGAAAAACAGGTAGAATTTGCGCTTTTGGGCTGCAGCCCAATGAATGTGAACAAAACTCCACACATTTTCCAGGAGTTTTGTAGACTCTAGAAAAAAATCACACGCGTCCAAGTTTTCTCAACTCACGATTATTCGAACTTTTCCCTGCATCAAAGTGCTTTGAAAAATCGAACTTCAATTACTGCAATGAAATCATCACGCTCGATTTCACTTGTCGACGGAGGTGTGATAGGAATACGAATAGGGGTCAAAGGTGGCGAAATGATGAGAGGGGAGGGATCCTAGAAGTGCTCCAGCCACGCGAATAGAGATGTCACGATTGTAGACACGTCGGATAGAGGTTCTACATTCTCTTGGTACCGTTGTCAATCACAATTTATAGCCGATGAGGAGGACCGAGGACGACCCAGCGCCTACAGGGCCGAGTGTCGCGAGATGACATTGCCGAATGACAGTTTTAGTCGCCTAAATCGTTAAGGTTCAGTGTGTCCTCGTCCAGCGAATATTGACGATCTGATCAGGACTTGGGAATAAATTATGCCCATGATCGATTTCTGTGGTGCAGATATTTCCAATGGACACTTGTTTTCGAAGATCATATTTATGGGTTATTTTTATGTTTTGAGAAAAGTTGGAGGACTTTCAAAATTCGAAAAAATTGCACAAGTTGGAGACTATAAAGTTCTAATTTTCAGAGTTTCGATGAAATTTGGAAGTTTCGAATTTGGATAAATTTTGAAGTTTGTAAGCATGGGTTTTTGGAATTTTGAGCGTTTCTGAACTTTTGAAGTTTTGGAAAACTTAGAAGTTTTGAAATTTTAAAGTTTTCGAAAATCATTGAGTTCTGATGTTTTGTGAAGTTTTAGAAGTTTTGAGTTTTTGCGAATTTTAAAGAATTTCGAATGTCTGAACAATTTAAACATTCAAAAGTTGTCTCGTTTTGGAATTACAAAATTCTGGGAATCGCGGAAGTTTCGTAATTTAAAGGCCTAGGAGTTTATACATTTCAGAGCTTTCATAATTTGGAAGATGTTAAGCGTTTTATAAATGTACAGTTCTGAAATTATTGGAATTTCGGAACTTTTACAGCTTCGAAAATTTTGAGTGTTCTGAAATTTGGGAGTTACTAATTTCTGAAGTTTCAGGAGTTTTGTAAATTTTAGAATCAGGAAAATATTAGAATTTCGAAGAATTTCGAAACTTCAAAGAATTTTGAAGTTTCAAAGTTGTTGAGTTTATAAACGTTCGAATTTCTGAAAATTTCAAAAGTTTGGAAGTTGCGAAGTTTCGAAATTTGAACAGTTTCGAAGTTTTCGAAGCTTAAAAAGTTTCAAGAGTTCTAGAATTTTTAAGTTTCCATGTTGTGAAGTATTAGAATGTCGAAATTTTTGAGAGTTTTGAAAATTTCTGAAGTTTTGAATGATCACGAAGTCCAAAAATGTAACGTTTTTGATTATTTCCATAGTTTTAAAAATTTCGAAAGTTTTGGATTTCGAAGATCTCTGAAGCTTTGAAGCTCAGAATTTTCACGAATTCCAAAATTTTCGTATTTTAAAGTTTTCAAAACTTTCGAAGTTTCGAAATGATTGAGTTCACAAATGTTCAAATTCAGTAAATTTAAAAATTTTCCAAGTTGCGAAGTTCCGGAATGTTTTCAGTTCTGAAGACTTTCAAGCTTCGAAAATTTCTGGAATTCTAGAATTTTTGAGTTTTTAAGTCGTGAAGTCTCAGAATATCAAACTGATTGGTGAGTTTTAAAAATTTCCGAAGTTTCTAACAATGATGAAGTTCAAAAACGAAACGATCTAAAATATTGTTATAGTTTTGAAAATTCCGAAAGTTCTGGAGTTTCGAAGAATTCTGAAGCTTTCATGCTTAGAATTCCCACAAACATCAAATTTTCGTATTCTTAATTTATAAACATTTTTAAAGTTTTGGAGTTTCAAAATTTTAAACTTTCACAAACCCATGTTCCATTTGAAATATGTTCCAATGAAACAATTTCGTCGCTGACAGATAACTTCAAAACCAGTAAAAAATCAATAAGACACAAAAAATGACATTTTCCCCTCGAAAACCGAATATAAATAAAAAACGCATAAACTCTCTCAAAATCATCGCGCAAATAAAAAACTGCCTTGATACCATCTCGTTCCGTAATTACGAAAACCCTTCTCTATTTTTCTTCTGGTCTTTTGGCATCGTCGCTGGTTCGAGACCGAGCTTTTATTCCCTGGCCGAAAAAGCATTGTGCAGGAGGCGAATAAAGAACCGAAACTGCGGTGGAAAAAGAAAGTGACGCCTTCGCTGATCTCCTCCCCTATTCCCGAGTAAATTATTGCTCTGTTTACCCGCGGCTAATGGCCGCTAGATCGGCCATCGTCCGGCAACGCGAAGTTCGAAAGAGACGATCGAAAAACGCGCCACTTCCTAGTGCACTATGATGGACAGTGCGATGAAAGGTGCTGCCATTGCCAGTTCACGCGTTGCGAACTTTTCGCGTCGTAGGTAATTTTTATTGTTCAGCTCCCGAATGAAACATTGCGGAATTTCGTGAGTTTAGAGTGCTCTAAGGTAGAATTGTCATGTAGGAATGTGGAGGGGTAGGTTTTATCGCAATGGGGATCATTTTTGGAAACTTTGAAGTTGGTAGACTTGAGGGGGAAGGTTGAAGGGAGTTTTTAGGGAATTTATCGAATATGGGAAAACGAGAGAATTTTTGGAGATTCCTAGAATTCCACGAGTTAAAATATAAGAAATTTGTGTCGTGTAATACACTATTTTCCGAATTCCCCTTAAGTTGAGGGTTAACCCTGAAAATTAAGGGTTCAAGACCTTAGACAACCTTTATTTGAGTGGTCAAAATAAGCCTCAAATTGAGGGGAATTTCCGTAAGGGCTCTTTCAGATACTAGATACAAAAAACAGCCCCTTCCAAAAGTGAGTCCTTAACTCTTCAAGTCTAGCCCTCACCCTTAAGGGCGTTACACCTCCCAGGCCACGTCAGTCTTGCGACTGCTTCGGAAGTGCGGATCCCAGGTGTTGCTTCCCAAGGGCTCAGCCACTTTGCCTTCCTCCGAAGCCAAACGCGAAAACATAGCCTCTGGAGAAAGGCTGAAGTTTCTGGAGTGGCTGAAAACTGCGTTCCGAGGAGGGGGCGAAGGGCTTGGAAAAGGGAAATTACGTACGAATACGTGCAGCAACGCATCCCCGCGCGAGCTCATAATGGTAGCGGAATTTGATAAGCCTTCCGGGCTGACGCGCGCATCACAAGTTTCGCAAAGTTTCGCCGGAGGAGGGAAGAAAGGGGGATTGAATTTGTCGGAGGAAGGCCGGGACTTTTCGAAGGGGAGGCAATTAAATTTTGCTTAATTAAAGCTCCGTGAAAATGTCGGGAATTGGTCTAGGGTGATTACGTTTTACCGATGGGAGTATGTGACGTGGGAATTATTACTTGGGGTTGCGAACTTGACTTTTTTTGAAAATTTTGAGCGATGGAAGAAATTTTTATTTGTGTTTGAAAGATTCTGGAAAATGGAGTTATTCTTTTCCCGTTATTTTCAAATGTTTTTTAATTTTGAAATACCAAAAAATCTGGGGAGATGTTGGAATTTTTTAATTTTTTATAGAATTTTTGGGGAATTTTCGAAACTTTTAGGGATTTTTGAAGATTATTCGAAGTCCTCGGAATTTTTTATGGTCTCTCATAATTTTTTCAGTTTCAAGAAAACTTTCAGATATTACGAAGACGTCCACATTTTTTATAGTTTCATAGAATTTTCGAAGAATTTGGCAATAATAGCGAAAAATCGACAACTTTATGAATTTGGAAATAATTGCGAAAAATCAACAACTTTATGAATTTGAAAATTCCAAATTGCAATTTTCACATTTTTATAGAATTTTCCCGAAATTCTTGAAATTTTAAGGGATTTCCGAAGACCTTCCGAAGACCTTCAAATTTTTAATGGTTTCTCATATTTTTTCGAATTTCAAGGAATTTTCAGAAATTACGAAGACGTTCACATTTTGTGTATGGTGTTATAGAATTTCCGAAGAATTTGGAAATTGCAAGAAATCGACAACTTTATGAATTTGAAAATTCCTAATTTTCTGGAAAGATCTTAAAATTTTCCAAGTTTCCATTGAGTTTAATCAAAATTTTCCAAGTTTGAAAAATTTTTGAAAACTTTCTGAAGACTTTGACATTTTTCATGTTTTCCTATAATTTTCAAAGTTTCAAGGTATTTTCAGAAATTCAATTTCCAAATTTTCTGGAAGAAACCTTCATATTTCGGTAGGATTTTCTCGAAATTCTTAAAATTTTGAGGGATTTCCGAAGACCTTCCGAGGACCTTCAAATTTGTTATGTTTTCTTATAATTTTTCGGATTTCAAGGAATTTCCAGAAATTACGGAGACGTTCACATTTTGTATGGTTTCATAGACTTTGCGAAGAATTTGGAAATTGCGAGAAATCGACAAATTTATGAATTCAAAACATCCTAATTTTCTGGAAATATCTCAGAATTTCCCAAGTTTTCATAGAATTTGATCAAAATTTTCCAAACTTGGTAAATTTCCGAAGACATGCCAAAGACATTGAAATTTTTCATGTTTTCTTATAATTTTCCGTATTTCAAGGAATTTCCAAAAATTTCGAAGACGTTCACATTTTGTATGGTTTTACAGAATTTTCGAAGAATTTGGAAATTTCAAGAAATCGACAGCGCCATGGATTCGAAAATATCCAATTTTCTGGAAAGATCTTAGAATGTTCCAAGTTTATATAAAATTTTCCCTAAATTTTCCAAACTTTGAGGGATTCCCAATACCATTCCAAGCACCTTGAATTTTCCCATAGTTACCTATATTTTTCCAAATTCCGATGAATTTTCAAAAATAACGAAAAAATTTGCATCCCTCCATAAAATGTTCTCCTAATTCCGAAAATTATAATAAATCCAAAACATCCTAAAACGCAAATAAGAACCGCAATATACTAAGAAATTTCACGAATCACCTAGTCACTGCGACCAGATTAACATAATTCCTCAAACTATACATAATTTGTCAAGTTCAACTAGAAAAATCCTTAACAAAAATGCCGTACTTCCTACCCCCGAAATTCTCCCCTCATTTCCCAATTTCCCCAATCCGACAAAACTTTCTCCAAATCAACAGAAAGCCACCGCCAGGGCATGTCCTAGCAGATGTCCTGGCGCGGAGGAGCAAAAGGAAAAACGCAACGACGCGCTCGTTCGGAACACGCCGGAACCGGGAATCTCATTAAGATATCCGTGGCCAGGGCTTATCTGGTGAATGACAGCGTTCACTCAAGAATCAGATCCGGCGGCGTGACGGCGCCGTCTTCAATCACACCGAGGATCCCTCGTCCGAGAGCGCCCGCCTCCATCAAAGTCGTGTCTTCGACTTGAACCCGAGCCCCATCGTATCTTCGCCCATCTAATCGCTGAGTAATTGATACAGATGAAGATATCTTCTTCGAGCCACCTACGCTTCACCTTTTGACGTGCCCCAGCTATGCGATACGCGTTTCAATTCGAAGCATGCTAATTCGCTGCATTTTCTCTCGCCATGCAATTTCAAGCTAACACGAGGTAAAAGAACCAGTAACGGAACACTAAAGAAAAAGTCCAATTTCGAGGTCAAAACTTCTCGAACCTTTTCTTTTAGGAAAAATCACTTCAAATGGTAAAACAAATATTTCCCCTGTCCAAAATTCTCTGGAGAAAGGTTTTTTGACCTCTTCATTCACGAATGCGATGATTAATACCGATGACGCGAATTTGGCGGCAGTCATGCAAAGCTGATTCGTAAATAAAGTTGGCAAGGAGCGAACTGCAATGGTGCACGGTGCACGCCCCCGTAACTCGTATAATGGCGCAGCGATTTTGCGGCGTTGGCCAAAGTCGGCTGGAAGCATTGCGGAACGGTATAATGATTGCGTGTTCTGTGGCAGTGAGGTGGTTCGCAGAGTTTATGGAAGCGGCGGCGCAAAAGGGAAGCCTGGGCTCAGGAATTGCCGGCTGTTGACGCAGGGGCGGCTCGAGGTGGTACCGCTTCTTCCTGGCTCTTCAAGCCACCCCAGGAAAAAAGCTATTTTGGAAGGATTCGGGGTTTTTGAGGGGGTTGGCTAAATAGTGACAGCTTGGGACAGGGAAGGGGGGGAGGATTCTGGAATATTCCTTACGGAAATCCCACTTGACTTGAGGGTCAACCCTGAAAGTTGAGAGTTAACCCTCAAGTTAAGTGATCGAAATTACCCTTAAGTTTACAGGAATTTCCATAAGGGATGGACCAATTTTTTTAATAAACAAAATTTGTCTCAAGGTCGTCTTCAAGAAACGAAATTCTCATAAAAAAACTTGGAATCCACCAAGAATTTCGCTACTTCTTATAAGAATCTGAAAAGGTATGTTTCAAAAGTCGCAAATCAATTCCAAATTCGAAAACTATGAAATCAATTAACATCATAAACTGCAACGTTTTTATCTAGATGTTCTAAAATTTCTGGACCATTTCCTCGCTCAAAATTTTCGGAGAAAGCAAAGAACCGCGATCGAAGAAAATAGAAAGGGACAGAGAGAGAAGCGGGAACGTTCTCGTTATAGAGAAAATTTACAAGCCATTCCTGTCGCGTGCCTCGCATAGTCAGACCTAGTTGCGCTCCCGGGTAACAAAACGCTCGTCGAGCCTGCTCCAACATTTCTCCGGTGGATAGAAATGTCTATGAATTTCGCCCACTCCGCTCGTAATGTACGAAAATAATGGTGTCGAGGTTAAATAAACATTGCCCACCAGCCCCTTCAACGCGTAAACTCCGCGATGTAACGCGTTTTACGAATGTTGCCGGCATTTTTATTTATTATCGATATCAGCTGTTTCCCGCGAAAAAGCTCGGCTGAACAATGGAGTATCGGGAGCCGAGGAAAAAAGTCCAGTAAAACCCTGTATTTTACTTCGTGAGGACGGAAGAAAGCGCGCAGGTGTCGACGCTTTAGGTGGAGCTGGAATTGGGTAGTGTGGTTTTTATCGTATTTTACGGTGAAAAATGTTAGCAGTGGCGGATATACTGCATAGGGGAGGGGGGGGAGGTGATTTCCCTCTTGAACTTCGACGTTTGGGAGAAATATGATGTATGTTGTTGAAGATAAAATTCCAGAAATTGAATTTAATCCATGCATAATTAAAATTATGTAGAACGCGATAAAAAATATTCCCCACGAAATGGATCAATGTGGAAAAATTGATTTTCTTCAAAATTCGACTTGACGCGCTTTTTTCGTTGTGGGGTAGACGTGGGAACGCATGCATGACGGGGGAGCGTTTTTGGGGTGGCCCGAGATGGTTCTTAGAGGGTGGCGGCGTGTTCGAGACGAGAATGCGGGCCACGTTTCCCTTATTTATCGTTTCCCGATGCTTATGTTTTACTAGGACGGGCCGTGGTACACGATAAGGCTGCGAGGGTGGAATCACTGAGGGAACCAATAACGTGATGTATTATACATAATGCATGCCTCGTCCGCCCAGCAGCGACTACCTGTATAAACGGCAGCTCAGCGGCGCGTCGAGCCCGCGTCGTTTCAATAATGAATCCACCGCTGGCGACAAATTTGATCTTGCTTTTATGGGGAGTTATTGTTTTTTTTTTTCTGTTACCTCGCAGTTTTGACTCCATTTTTTTATGGAATTCGAGGATGGGAATTGTGGAAGATGGAGAGGGTTAATAATGGTGTTCTCGATAAAACAAACAGGGTTGCTGAGCGTTTTTGGTTGTATAATTCACTAGTTTCTAGCTTCAACTCTCATTTTTCCTATCCTAAATCCTAAAACCCGTATCTTCTTCCTTCGTTTCACGACATGTTGTTATGGATTATTGAATAGAATAGATCACACGTATTAATTAATTTTTTTTTCCCAAAAAACTGTCATAAAACACCCTTCGTTAAATCCAGGAATTGTAGGGAAATTTTTCCCTTACTAATGGAGTATATTATACGTAAAGTTTCAATATTCAGTAACAAATCATTAACGCTTATCCTAGGATTTGCCCAAAACAAAATAAAAGTTTGCGTGGTTGGAGGTGGCCCTAGTGGATTAGTTACGGTTAGGCATTTATCCAAAAACCCGGAATATTTCGAAATCGTGGCTTTTGATAAAAACAATGACGTTGGGGGCTCGTGGATTTATACAAATTCGACAAGGCTCGGAGATTCAAGGCTCCGAGAAATTATAAGAGGAGCTCCTGTCCATTCAAATTATCCGAGGCTCCTGTCCATTATCCATATAATTTTTTATTTTGGACAGGAGGCTCTTTAATGCTAAGTTATGATAATAGTTTAAGACTTCGTTGTATATAATTTGCAAGTTTGTGGTCACAATTCTTGGATTTTCGTCTTTCACATATATGATATAATCATCTGCACATGATATTGATTTTATATCTGGATGTTTGTTCTGTAGTGCATTGGTGTTATTTTAGTATAATTAGTCCGGTGAATAATATTCGTCTTTGTCATGATGATTTTTTGTTTCTGAGTTTTTATTCGAGGTCGTGATCGAGTTCCCGAGTAATTAGTATGTAAAAATAATGTTATTGGTGTTGGGTCACTTCGCAGTAATTAAGTCCGAAATTATTATTCATCCGTTCGAGGTTGGTGTTGTCTTCCTGTTTATTTATTCGGGGTCGAGTATTAATTTCTGAATAAGTGACCCGGCAAAAAAAGTTTATTGGTGTCGCTGATAAATTAACTTTGGAATTCATTTTGTTGGATCGTGAATTTTTTATCCTTGTCAAGCTAAGACTGTTTTTCTGGGTTTTAATTCGAGAAAGTTTTGTTTTCGTATAAGCGATATGGAAAAAAATACTTATTGGTGTCATTGAAAAATTTATTTTTCTTATCTCTGAGCGAATGTTTCATATTACTCTGTCTGCTAAATTTACATCTTTATATGTTTTTTCGATGTCAGTCTTTATGGTATTTATTTTGTACTTTACTGTCATTATTTCTGTACTTTTTGTCCAGGGAATAAAGTTGTGGGAAAGTAGGTATATATATAGTAGCTGCAAAAAAATAATTTTGAGTTGCATTTTCGGAAAGAAATGAGAGAGTGTGACGTAATGCGTTATTCGTTAGAATAATCATAATCGAATTGATCATCCCATTCATCAAGGCGCTTAGAGTTTATATCAATTTTGTCGGTTGCTTCTTTCAACCTTTTTTCAAAGCCGTCAAAACGGGATACCATAATGTCTCTGAGCCCTTCTACTACTTTCATTATGTTTTCGAAGGGTTCAGGTGTCTTTGTGGTTTCGTGAGTTCTTCTCTGTAGTTCTTTGTTTTTTTGTTGGCCTGTTTCCTTTGTTCGTAAGGCGTCCGAAAATTTGACCCCTTTTCCTGTGTATTTATTGATTATGCGCTGTTTGCGTTCTTGAGTTTGTTGTATTTTTTGTTTTTCTAGATTTTTATTTTCCAGGAATTGTATTTTTTCCGGGCACCTTACGGACGACGCAGGATGACCGTATTTCGCGCATAGTACACAGAACAACTTGTTCGGTTTTCCTGTTCCTTTTTTGATCAGGCAGTTTCCAGGGCCGTGCCCTTCAACGCATTTTACGCATCTCCAGGGCATGCTACAGTTGAAGCTTGCGTGGCCTATTCTTTGACATTTTCTGCATTGTGTAATGGGATTTTTTCTCAGGGGTGTCCATTGTATTTTCGCGTTATCTATATGTTTTATCTGCACAAGCTTCTCTGTAACACTCTCTGGAGTGATTTGGATCACGAAAAACGGTAACGTGGTACCGTTTGCCTTAGAGAAAAAGGTTTCAAGAAATGGCGAGTCGGAAGACTCAAATGTTTCTGGGACTGTAAAAATTACGAATTTTCGATGTCCAGTGATCGTAAAAACATCACAGTCACGTTCAAATGGAATAGCACAGTACTGTAATTTTCAAGCTGTAATTCAATATTCGTATGTATGAATAAATTTTATCGTACTGATGGAAAATTGTATTGTTTTAATTGAGTATTGAACGCTTGAAAAGAATTTTTATATTTAACTGCTCTAGTCTATATCCATGAATATATTGTAGAATCTTCCTGCGTTTCGAAGAATAATCTAAAGAATTACTAAGTTTCTTTCTATTTTTTTTACTAATCTTTGGATTTTTCAAATTTGCTAGTATTTGAATTTCAACGTGTTTCAATCAAATAATAAAATCCGGAAGTCGTGAATTTGAAATTGAACGATAATTAGCTCATTTAAGTTCTTTTATATCCTCAGTAAATTTCAAATTTTCTTGATAATTCATGTATAATGGTTCAAGTACTATAAGGATGATTAATTTTAATTAGAGCTTATCAAAAAGCGAGTGATGGATCAAACTATTGTGACCATGAAAAATTAATAACAATAGAAACATTAAATGAAAAGACCTTTGAAATGAAAATTAAGAGGAGTCATAAAACTCCAGACAAAAGAATCGGGTAGAAATTTTAATTGAAATCCTCCTCAAATAATGATGATGAATTCGAAATAAACTGCGTAATATTTTATTGTTTCCTTTGCTAGCTAAATAATGACGCTCTCTTTGACCAAAATCACCTATAAACGCCGTAGCCTGAATGCGTGTTCCATCAGTTTTTCTTCGTTTTTGGGACAAAAGGTAAGGAATTAATCTTATTCACACTTTTCTATAAGCTTATCAATAACCATTGCATACACTCAGTGCTTATGGTATTCGAAACTCTTTTCAGTTGAGTATTGACGAAAATCACTAGGGCAAAAAAAAAGTTCTTAAGAAGAGTCAGCTATGGGATGCAAGAGCAGTTTCATTTTCTGCGGTTTGGTTTTTCACACTATTTTAAGTGTCAACTATGCTATGGCAAGAAGAACAGAATCTAGTAAGTGGAAAGTTCGAAAAAGAGTTATGAACATAAAAACAGTAAAAAAATTAAATGCATGTCAAGTGTGGATATAGTCGAGAGAAAATTATAATTTTTCATTTACAAAATTTGTCCTGATTGTTCTTCATTTTCACATGGATTTGAATCCAAGAATAGTTGCACTTGGATTTTAATGCATAAAAATTGTAAACCACTAAGTAAAGCTAAAAAATTATTCCAGAATTGATAATGATGATAATAGTAATAAGTACTTTTCATTTTACTTTCCGGATGAAATCCGCATTTTTTCTACTTCGAACACCAAAATTTCCGTCCTTTTAACCATAGATTCACCATGATTAATGTCAATGTCGTTTTTTAATGAAATCTGTAGCGGTGGGATACTGTTTGAAATTTTTTTCCATTTTTTAAAAAAAGAATGACCTCCATTTCATTAAAAATTATGAAGAAATTACTCATTTGTTAATAAAGCATTGTTCCAATATTTGATGAAAAATTATTTTTGCACATCTCA
>JAPYZK010002224.1:0-43910 GCA_030522785.1 Platygaster equestris | reverse complement strand
AGTGGGAATGTATAGCCAAAAATATATCAAACTGAAGTCACTTGTGTTCGAATTTGGACATACTTTATGATCGGTGATACTACCTGTACAAGTTGGGAAAAAATGAACCAGAGTTTGCAGGAAAGATCTTTTCTGAGTGGCCAGGTTCCACAAGTCAGAAGTAAAAATTTGTTAAATCCAAACGCTTCATAAAATGATGACTCTTCCACCGAATTCATGTTTTTCGGCATTCCAGACATCTCAGAAGTTTTTTCCGTGATTCATCTGATGAATTATCCTGTGGTTAGAAGTTTTTGTTTTTTGTTAGTTGGAAATAGTGAGGGAAAAATAAAGATCGGAATGATCTCGTATTCACCAGTGTGCGAATAAGTAAAAATGTCGGTAATAATTTCAGCGGATGAATAAAACGTCTATTTCTGACCTGAATTCTTCGTAGTTTGAAGTAATATGCAGAGGACCTTCTTATTATTATTATAGAGAAATATGTGGTCGCCCCCTTCGCCCCCGGTGCCACGTCAGTAAGTTTTTCATCAATGTCTATCGATTACCCATCAATTCCTACCAATTCCTGTCTATTCTTATCAATTCTGGTACTCATTAATTTCTATTGATTTCTATCGATCTTCATTCATTTCAACCAATTCTCATGAATTCCTATCGATTCTTATTAAATTATATCATCGATTTCCATCAACTTCTGTCGCTTTTCATCAACTTCTATCAATTTCCGTTGACCACTCATCGATCGCCACTGATTCCTATAAATTTCGATTGATTTCCATTCATTCCCATCATTTCCTATTGATTTATATTAATCTCCATTAATTGTTCTCGACTATTATCAATTTCTATCAGCGATTCACATCAACTTTCATCAATTCCATCAACTTCGATCGATTGCCATAAACTCCTGTTAATCCTCATCGATTATTCATATATTCCTAGTAATTACACTTAATTCCTGTCGATTCTCATCAATTTCCACTGATTCCCATCATTTTCCAATTACTACTATGAATTTATATTCATGTTCATTAATTTCTATTGATTCCTATCAATTCCCATTGATTTCTATTGATTTCCTTCAATTCTTATCAATTCCTATCGATTGTTATCAATTAATATCATTTATTTTACCAATTTTCATCGACTTTCACCAACTCCCATCGATTCCCATCATATTTCATCGATTTGCATAAACTCTTATTGATAACTCATCTATTCCTACTAATGACTATCGATTTTTATCGATGCCGAACAATTACATTCATTTCACATCAATTTCTTTCGATTCCCACCAATTCCCATTGATTCCTGTCAAGTCCTATCAATTTCTACCAACCCTCATTGATTCTTATCGACTCCAGTTTGTTTCTATCAATTCCCATCAATGTCTATCGATTATTAATAATTCCTATCATCGATTGCCATCAATTCCCATCAACTTCTATCGAATCCCATGAACTTCTATCAATTCCCACCAATTTATATCGACTCCCATCAACTTATATCGATTTCCATCAACTCCTATCGATGACTCGTCTATTCCTACCAATTACTATCGATTCCCATCAATGCCGAACAGTTACATTCACTTGATCTCAATTTCTGTCGATTTCCACTGATTCTCATGGATTCGTACCAATACCCATTGATTCTTAGGGGCCGTTCACATATTACGTGACGCGATTGAGGAGAGGAAAATATGATTCGAGATAAGTTAGAAAGAGACACAAATAGAAAAGAGAGTCACGTGATACGCGAACAGCCCTTTATCAATTTCCGTTTGTTCCTATCAATTTCTATCGATTTTTATCAATTCCTATTATCAATTTTCACCGATTCTCATTGATTCCCATCGATTCCCATCAACTTAAATCGATTCCCATAAATTTCAATCGATCACCATCGATTCTTATCAATGCCGAACAATTACATCCACTTCACATCAATTCACATCAATTTCTACAATATTACAATATTAATTCCCATACATTCCTATCGACCGCCATCATTCGCCCATCGACATTTATAAATTTATATCGATTATTATCAATTACCGTTCATTCCCAACATATTTCATTAATTTTCGTCAATTTACAACGATTTCCTTTGAATTCCCATTAACTCCAAATGATAATTATACATTTCGCACCGATAAAACGTTTGCGCAAACGTCTAGAGAAATTCATCAGTCGAAATTAATCACTTGGACGAAGAATACATAGAAACCTGAATTCACCCTCTTCGCGTGGGGTGCGAAGCCCTCTAGTACGAAATTCTAAGGTTTAATACAAGATTTGTAAAAGCTTCTGAAACTCCACCGAGTCAATGTTTCGCAGAAAAAATGTAATTTGTACCCAGTAACGTCTTCTAACATCATTAAGATCATCATTATTGATCTAAACTGCAAAAGACACACGTAGTACAGAAAATAACGACATCGTTCTCTTGATTATCGCTGCGAACGTAATGAGGTTCACATCGAACATTTTCGCCCCCGTCAATGTAATCACTTGACTAGCCGTCATTAAGTCGATGATCACGCCAGTTTTCAACGTTTTGTTCAAATCGAACCAGTTGCTACTGTAAAGAGCCCAAACTAGTTGTCCGAAACTCGACTCGAGGGTGTCACCAGCCTAGCAATACAGAAGTAAATGAAATATATCCGCCAATATGTGCCGAGTAATGTTGAATCATGAGAAATACTTCTCCCGAGTGGCCAAATTCCACAGGCCAAGAGCATGATTTTGGTCAATTCAAACTCGCGGAGAAACAGGCGGTTGTTTAACAAATTATAATCCATTGTTTCGAAAACTGATAACACGCTATTCTGAACTGTCAAAAATGAATATAAAAACAGTTATTCCGTTTCAATGACTGCGTGGAAAAAGAAATGAACAAAAATACTTGTATCAGAGTCCTGTACACTAAAAACCACATTTATATTTCGGGGATGATTAGAAAATGATTTTTCTAACCAGTGTGTGAACAATCCGAATGTTTACATCCACTCATACACATTCACTGAAACAAAGTTGCACGGAATATAGAGAACAATGACAACATCTTTTTAACTATAAATGCGAATGTGGACATGTCCACGTTGAACATGTTTCCAGCTGACAACGTTACGTCTTTGTTCGTCATCATCAACATGAAGATCAAGTTCCGTTTGAACTTTCTGTCTGAAGTACACCAATTAGTGTTGTAAATTGCGGTCAATTTCGCGAAATTCGATTCAAACAAGTCACCGGTATAGCAGTATACATACAGTTGGAATATGTTTATTACCGAGTATTGAGCATTCTGTATTAATAACTCTGGACGTTGGGTATTGAAAGCGAGGATGCATTCTATACCTGAGAAATGGAAGAAATAGTATATTGCCCGTCCATTTTCCATGTTAGGGTCGAGAAAAGGTAAATTGTACGACCATCGTACATGATTATACAATGATTGGGCAATTATCCCGGCAGTGACCGCTCTAGGGGGGAACGAGCGATGCCGTCGAACAGGGCGCCAAAAATTGAGGGGCGCAAAAATTCGCTTTTTATTTTTCCGAAAAAAACGTCTTATCAGTTTTTTGACAATTTTCGACATTTTGAGAGATGAAATAGGTATTTTTGTGAAGAATTTCAGCATTTCTAAAAATTGCGAATAATTACGTAAATTTTCGAAAAATCAGGAGAATGAAAAAAATTTTGTAGAAATTTTCTGATTGCTTTGTGGAGAAATCATGTGAAGAACTTTGGGGATGATAGAAAATTTTCGTCAATTTTTAGATTTTTGAAGACAATTGAATTTTGTAAGGTTTTTGAAGGTTTTTTTTTTTTTCAATTCGATAGTAAAAAGGGTTTTTGGGGAAAATTAAGCACATTTTGGATAATTTTTATGCCTTTTATTCTCAGTCTTCAATTTCTAGAATTTTCAAAAAATCTTCTTTGATTTCGAGTTATCATTTCCTCGAATTCTCTTGATTTACTCGAAATTTTTGGAATTTGGGAGACTTTGATATTTCTTGTAATTTCTTGAAAATTAATAAAATTCTTCGGAATTATGAATAATTTTGTAAAAATTTTCAATTGTCTCAAAAATACCACTAATTACGTAAATTTTCGAAAAATCATGAGCCTCTAAACAGTCTTATGTACATTTTGCATGATTTTCGAAGAATTTAGTTCAGGTTTTTCAGAATTCTTCGACATGGTTTTTCAAAATTTCCTTACAGAGAGGTTTCAAAATTCGAATTTTTTTGTTTTTTTTATCCGCTTAGAAATATTCGAAAATTGTCTTACTCGAGTAGAATTTCCGAACTTTAAGGAAATTCAAGGTTATGGAGAATTTCAAATATTTTGAAGTTTTTTCGATCTTTTTACGGTTTTTCGGAAAATTTCCAGAATTAAGTATATACTCAATTTGTAGAATTTCACTTATTATGAAGTGAATTCTTAACGTTTTCGAGAATTCGGAAGATGATTCCAAACTTTCGTTGATACGATGCTTTACATACATACGTTTTTTCGTATTCAGTTTCGAATTTTTTGGGCACGGGGGGGGGGGGGGGTCGAATTTGAGCACTTTCGAACCGGGTGCCAGTTTACACGAGCCCCGGCACTGATTATTCGATTATGAAGTCAGAACGACTCGATTTTTCATTTTGTACACTTACCTATGGCACTTAATAACACTACCATGAAAGTAAGATGGCATAAAAGTATCGCCGAAAAAGATTGATTAACATTGTTCGCGACTTCCAGCAAATTATTGTGTCTCCTTAGAAGTACCCTGATTCCTCGACAAGAAACTTCAGAGCCAACATTCTCGAATCCTTTCTCAAGTATCTTAATCTGTCCACAAGTGTGAAATACTAGAGCCATAAATAGAATGTCATAGGCGATGTTGCCCGTGACAATGTAAAAAGACTGAAAATTCGAATGGTGAAATTACAATCATCGAAATCATTGAACTGTTATTACTCTAAACCTCAAATTTCCCAAAAACATAACAATTGCACGAATTCGTTAAATTTTCCCAAGGTTTCAAGAAACCTCGTAAGGTCCAGATTTACGAGGGTATTATCCATTTCGCACCTGCAACACCTGTATGACGTAGAGTGTTAAGTAAGTTCCCTGCGAGACGTTACTGAAGATATTTCTTGTTTTCATAGGATAAATGGTTTCACCTCTTGTAAGTTTCATCACAATAGGACTTAAAGTGTATACAAATATTGCAATGTAAATGTTGAACGTTTGCACCGAAGATATCAGATGACTCATTAGTGCGTACTTTTTCATGATACTTTTGTGAGCAACATTCTTCACAGTTTTACAGTCATGCAGGATTGACTTCAAACTCCAAGATAATTTATCGCGATGCAGCGAGCAAAATGGGTTTTTTATGAAACTCAAGATACTCCATGCACAAAGCGATGTGGTCATAACTTTGTCGGTTTTTCCATCGTCTAATACGATGTCGAAAATGGTCATAATTACGGTCCCCATCTGCATATTGTGTAGGAAAATATTTTTTATGGTATATTGAGACAAATGGTTGGGCATTTTTGAGCTACGTATGAGGGGATTGAATATTTTATAGTCATTTTTGGAACTTTCGATTCATTTTTCTTGTGTTATGACAATGAGTCAAATATAGAAATTAATAACTGGAATAGTGGGAAATATTGACTTGACTGATTAATCATAGAATTATTTGTACTAGATTTCATTGGACTTTTGGCTCCATAAAATTTATATTCATGAATATAAGTTTTTCATATATTAATTTATCATTTATTAATTTGAATCGGTTCTTTTTCTCAACTCCCCCGATTCGAACTTAGAATTAGAAATTCCCCAAAAACTTTCAAATTCTACATTTTCGAAACTCGAAATGTCTCGTTTTACAAATTGAACATTCACTAAATCCTCGAAACGCAAAATATTCATACATTTCCATCTTTTCCTCCTGTTCGGAAAATTGCATTTTTCCAAATAGATATTTCACTGTTTCGATTTAAGGAACGAAATAATATACCAAAAATCCAGAATGATTCGATTTTCGACTACATTTTTCTCTGAGTGTATATAATTCCAGTGTTATTTATTTTATAATCTTAAAATTTCCAAAAATCCTAAAACTGATAACTAGACTCATATTACCTGCATAGACAAGGCCAAAACAAGCCAAAAGTTGTACCAAATACTTTTTTCAAGTGGCCAAGTTCCACAAAACCATAACAACATTTTGGTCGATCTAAATTCATACAAAAACAATGGATATCCCACACACGTTTCATTTTTCATTTCCGCAGTCTAAAAAGCTCTCCAAAATCTCCAAAAAAGCTCAGAAACAAAACAACTTCGTTTTTCCCATCTATGTACATGAAGCAGACGTTAAAATCGAGTACTTCTTCCCCTATCACTCGAGCTTTCGGACTGTTCAACTACTGAATGATCAATAAAAAAACTCGTCATATTCTAGCTCGTGAGTTTTACCAACTTTATTATAAAACGCAATTTCAGTTTAGAACATTTCTCTTTCGCAAATTACACGTTTCGAATACGAAACAAAAGTTGTTAAGTTCGCAAATTATCGTATAAAAAATGTATGGCTCTTCGGCAGTGCGAGGAGAAAAGAAAAGGTCTTTCGATCCTCGCGGCACAATATTTTCAGCGGTCAGAGGAGGATGAAGAGGGTTAAAAGTTGAAGTCGTAGTTTTGAATGAAAAGCGCGTTTTCATAAGTCCGTAGATCGAGCATTTTTGCTGAGGGGAGGCTATAGGCTCTGGGCACGCTTTCTTATGGGGTTGAATCGCTGACATGCCGAGTCGGAAATTTTATTTCGCTGGATTATAGTTGGGTGAGTGAATACTGCACTTGTGGTATTGATTGAAAGGTCCATTCTTTAACTTAATATGAGTCATAAATACAGTGAAATGCCTCAATCTGTCCACTCTATCTGTATTTCTGTCCAATCTATCTGTATTCTATCCGTCTTTGTCTCATTTCCCCTGGTAATGAACTTTGCAAGATAGTTAAAAACCTTTTAAGATTACAGGGATTCCTTAATTTTGTAAAGCACTTCTTTACCTATGAGGCACACTATACAACTTTCTAAGTTAAAACTCGACCTTGTAAGGTTTATCATGAAAAAAACATATAATGTTTGTATTTTGAAAAATTATAAAAACATTTTATAACTTTCAGGAAACTTATAAGTTCATATAAAGTGCCTAATGAGGAACGAAGAACCTTATGAGAAATCTGCGTTATCTGATAAGGTTTTCGGAAATTTCATAAGGTTCAGATTAACGAGGGTTATTATAGTGTCCCATTCAAAATATACCAGAGGCTGAGAAGGCTGCAGGGTGGACAATGTGAGGTGGTTCACTGTATTTCGAATTATCATTTTTCGAAAACCAGTGTGTGAATAATCATGTAAAGGAGTCGCGGGTTTGTGGATTTGCTGTTTTGCGAAAATGTGATGTCGCGTGAGGTTAGGTTTGAATAGTTACGTAATAGAAGTTTTCAGGACAGGTCACAGGCATGGAAATTCGGGGGATTAGTCAGAATATTCAAGTATATTAGAATTTGCAGGAATGAGAACGCAATTTTTAGACTTATGAGAACATATTTTTGAATATTGCCAAAATTCGAGCAAATTTGGCGAAATGTTCTCCTTTTTTACTTTTCAGAGATTTCTGGAACGTTTGCAAATGTTTCCTATCGATTTATACATTATATCAATTTTAGGGTGAAACACTGGAAGCTGAGGTTTAAGCTTCAAATTTTAATGAAACCGTGAACTTGAAGGTAAACCCTTCGAAACTTAGGAGCTTCTCTATTAACATCTAACTTCTAACATATTCGTAAATAAATCGTTTGAGGGAAGATGAAAGTAAGTTTAAGAGAAAAATAATATATCAATCTGTATAGTTCGGTCGAATTGAAATGGAATCAGTCACTCAAGGATGCAAATCCATGAAAACTGAAGATCTCTTCTCAACTTGAGAATACAGCCCTGAAATTGGAGGTAAGACCCTAAAAATTCAAGTGTTCTGTGCATAAAAAAGACTGCACCTTTTTTCCAATTTCATCTCAACCTAAGATCTTCCCACATTCAACTTTGACGATAGCAAAAATATGAAAACATGCCCACCAACGTACCTACCCCATCCAATCCGATCGTCCACTCTCTCAACCTGAAAACCCTCCAAAAACCATCATCTTGTAAAGAAACTCAGAAACCAGATTGTGTTTCCTTGTATCTTTTATTACATCGTAATCACATACATTTGTGTCATATAATGTTTCCGTAGACATTAAGTTGCAGTACACGAAACATACACGGTGCCCAACGCAAAGATCGTTATGTACAAAACTCCGTGTATTATAAATTGTGCTGAGAATAATATACAAACACTATTTTTTTGTTCAGATGACTAATCCGCACGTTCTCACACACACACACGCGTGTGTACTCTCTCATTCGCACTTTTTTGCATTGTCACTTCAATCACGAACAGACTTATCCATGTAACCTGGATAATCGGAGCTTTGATTATTTTGCGTAGGAGTCTGTGATGATGCTTCTCGAATAAATCCAATGTATATACAAATTTTTCTTCGTATCTGTTATTAGAGATTTATAGTGTACAGTAAGGTTAAAAACTCATGAATGACATACATGCTTTTGGATGTAAAAGTGGATGAAAGTAAATTGTTTGGAAATATTTCGATAACTGTAAAAGTATTTTGTGCACTAAGGTAATAAAAAGGCGTTTACAGCCCTGAGTTGAGAATTATGATTACAACTATAATTGCAACTGTGAGAATACCCAGTAAACCAGGGACGTCACTGTGACGTAATTTGTGACGTCACAGTGACATTACCGTGACCTGAAAACGGCCTCCTTCGGTGGCGTCACAGTGATGTGATAATGATGTCATAGTAACGTCACAGTGACGTCAAGTCGAAAAATGCTGATGATCAATTAAAAAATTCAGAATCAATGTATCTTTAAATGCATTTCTCGTGATAATAATTTGGACTAGGATTTTCGTAGCATTTCGATGTAACGTCACATCGGAATAACAAGAAAATTCGGGTTGAAAATACTATCAGGCGAAATGCATGTGAATGCTAATTCTGAATTTTTTAATAGATTATCAAACTTTTTCGACGTGACGCCACTGTGACGTCATAGTGACGTCATTAGGACGTCACGGTAACGTCACCAAAGGCGGCCGTTTTGACGTCACTGTGATGTCACAGTGACGTCTCGGATTTACTGGGTAGCAATTAAAATGATAACTGTCATCATAAGTGCTGGAATTAGTGTTTGATGTCTAAACTACGGATGTACCTTCCACCTTGTTACCGAAAATTCATTAAATATCAAAATTAAAACAACGTAACACTTTTTTTACTCTTGCAAAGCAAAAAACCAGAGAAACGTGTGTATGTGTGTACACTGTACATATATACAATTACAATTAATTTTGTGACATCATTGGTGTGTTAATTGTTACGTAACACAGAGTCCCAGCGGTTTCATTTAGAGAGCATCACAGATTTTTATTTTTCTCTAAAAATATGCGATTTTAAGTTTTTCTATCAATTTCGTTAGTTTTGGGTAAGGAAGTATCAAAGTTGGTGATTTTTTCCATTTTCGTTTGAAATTTTGTAATCTTCCTCCATTCGAGTGTTCCGACGTATTTATGAGTCTTGAGATTTCGAATGAAAAAAAGATTCACATGCGATTTCGGAATTTTTCGAATTTCCATATTCCCCAGATAATTTTCGGTTTCTATTGTTTCTATTGCACTTTTTTCAAATTCTGACGAAATTGCGTGTTTTCATGAAATTAAGATATGTGAATATTTATGAGTGAGGGGCGTAAGCAGCCAGCTTCGTCAATATAGGATCTACATTTACAGGAAGACTATGAAGACGTCTTTGATCAAATTGTTCCCTTAAATCCTGCCAGAGCCTGCTTTGTACTCGCGAAAAAAAATCCTCGCACTCCGTACTTTCTCAACGATCCCCAGAAGAAAGATTTTCATCCATGATCATGTACATCAGCAGGAATTTTAATGGATAAATGATTGTGCAATGATGGGCCAATGATTAAATTTAGTGAAATAATAGATATTTACGACAATTTTCAAAGTCACAACCATACATCGTTTATTGAGTGTGCCATCATTGAACTAGGGCATGTTTGTACCCATCACTACTATCAGTTTGTTGATTGACTGTAGAGTGATAGACAAATCGTTCAATGAGCATTAATGGATTGGAATGGGAAATTCTAATGAATTATTAATCTATTGGAGACTTCGATACACGACGTTTTTGATATTACAATCATTCTGCAATCATTCTAACATCATCCCATACAGCAATGTAATGACAAGTATTGCACCATTATTGCAGCATTTGATTCCTAGCTGATTTTACCGAAACTGTATTTAACTGTCGACCATGTGTGTATAACCATTCATTATATTACCACCAGTATGTATTATAATGGTTGAATGATTGAGAAAGAAAATTTATGTGACTCTGGTGCATTAACGCGTTTTCATGCGGCAGCATAGAGTATCGTAAAGTTGTACTTTACGATACAGAGTAGCATAATGTGAAAACTGATGTGCGCATGCGCGTATTACGATACAGTAACTTGTAAAACTGCGAACGCTCCGCAAGAACAATTGAAGGAATGAGATCTGGAATTACTATTAATAATCAAAGGTATCATTTCAAATATATACAAATTAGAATTATTAAGATTAATAAATGAAAGTTGACGCTAAAAACACTCGCGGAGAGAAGCTGAATGTTGTAGACACAGCACGGTGGGCACGGCGCATTATGCACACGCACTGTTCGAAATATTTATTCATTCCGTGAATTTAGCTCGAAATTGATGAGTTGAGTGAAGAATCATTCAACATTGAGGCGCATGTGCAGTAGTAGAGCATATTCAAACTAAATGCGCATTAACCGTGTTAGTGCATGAGTATAAAATGGCCTTGTCTTTCACATGATAGATCTCACGCAACAAACTTTTAAATGCACCGTCGTCACATAAAATAGTATATGCGCTAATGCGAACAATTCGGGTCTTTATGCGCCCTGGCGCATAATATACTATTAACATCTTCTGATGCGAGAAAAAATATACCATCATTCATGAATCACGAGTACCCAAATATTGGCCAATTATTGTTCAATCACGTCCAAAAACAATGATACAATGATTGGAAATTTCGATGCACAACATTTTTCATGTTACAACCATTATCCAATAATTACACTGTGCAACAAAATTTAGGTTGTTTTCTAGTTTTGGAAAATGAAGTGAAAAAAATAATATGTGACCCCAAATGTTGCCCGAAGGATTTCGAAATGTTAATTCGCGTTTGCAAGCTATAATTCATTTAAATTTTCGAACTGATCAAAATGCTTTTTCGTCAGTTTCCGTCCGATTTTAGAGAAAAAAGAACGTTTCCAATCAATAAAATTCAACAAATTCATTTCTCAATCAAAAATGAGTAAAAAACCTTTCTTTCATTGAGCGTACTTTTCGCGTACATAATGATGTGTCTCGATAATAATTGGGGTTCTGGAGCCCTCAGCGGGATGTCGCCCTGCCGGCGTAGGTATACATAAGGGAGGGAAAATCTGAGATTTTCTCCAGTTTTGGGTTTTCCTAAACCACCTGATTGTTTCATGTATGTTTACATAACGCCAATATGGTCAAATCCCGCTGTGAAGACTGGAGAACCCTAATTACGATTATAGCACATTATGAAATACTATTAAAAAATGGCCGTTAAAAAAATAATTTCTTGCTTGTTTTGAAATTAGGAGTGAATTTTTTAAATTTCATGGATTTGCAAAAACTTTTTACACTGTTGCATAGTGTAATTGTATGGGAGACCGGGGTAGATCCGATACCTCAGCGTTTCTCGGAAATTGTTAATTTCAAAAACGCCCCAATTTTTGTGTAAATGCGTCTTTAGGCCCAAGTGTTCCTGGAGTAAAGTTAGCACGATTGGACTTATTTTGCTCATTTCATAAACAAAAATACGTTTTTTTCGACGTCTCAGAGGTGATCCCAACATTTTGCCGATCCAGAAAAAACTTATTGGAAACTCTTATTTTGTTTGTGTGTTTCAACTGTTCGGAATTCGATGGAAAAAATTGAAAAAAATTATTTTGCATCCAGTAAAGATCAAATTATTGACTGGGGCGAATCCGGCACTGTGCCGTATGGTCAAAAATTGATAAAGCATGCGTGTAGCATATATATTCATGCATAAGCATGAATATACGAGTATATCCTTCAATTTTGAGGCAACAATCCATCTCAACATAACAATGTCGTTCATGGTATGAAACTAAAAATGCAAAAAAGAGCCAGTACACCCCACGAAATCGGATTGGCTCTTATGGTAGTGAAAAATATTCAAATGAAGGTCTTTATTGCGGTAAAGTACATGAAATATCGTTGGTAACACGTTTTCATTCAGTAAGAGGTGTTATTTTTGATTTAAGTTCAATAAGTCATACTCAGGAGAAAACTCGGGATTTAAGTTATGTCGATTTTCAATGACTTCAAATTTTTGATTGTCGGAAAAAAATGCGCAACGATAGTAGTACATTATCGCAAATTCGGGTAATACTGATTTTACCCGAATTGTGCGATACTGTATTTTATGCGCATGTAACCGAAAAAGACATTTGAAGTACCACTTTTGAGGTTAGACGCGCATAAAAATATAACAAAAGTGTTTTGAAGCTGAGATTATATCCTTTTGCGTAATATATTTTGTTTTGTGAAAAAAATATATTTTGTTACTGAAAATTCGATTAAAAAAAAAAAGTGTTCGATTTGCCTCGGTCTCCCCTATGCATCTGATCGACAAAAAGCTGGCTCAAACGCTATTTTCGCAAGCACCATACATAATCATCGGAGAAAATATTTCCCCTGGGTCATAGAATCTTATTAACAAGTAGAATCGTAGTTGCTTACACATATAGTTTTGTTACTTTACGAGATTTGGACCTCCCGTTGCCGTGGTCGAGGTGAGGTACGTGTATGTACATAAGGGTCATTGGTTTTTTCTCTTCCATAAAGTTTACAAAATCGCAGCAGCGATCGATTTTTTTGATTTCCCTTACGAACTAGTCAAAATTAGATTTCTCAGGGCAGGCACGAGCTATTGAATTAGTGGAGATTTGGAATATTCTGGAGAGGTTTTTTCGAGGACTCGCGAAACTCGATCAAAGATGAAATTTCCAGCTCGCCTTCAAATTTCACATTCCTTCAACGCACAAATTTCGTTTCCGACAAGAAAGGACGACGGAAAAAACCCGTCCCGCAAAAAATCCCCGATCCAATTTACCCCCGACGTAAAAAGTCCTTCATTCCCGAAAAATCGGTGATTTTTCTCGCTTTAATTACTTTTTTCGTTCGATATACAAATGCCCACTTTCAAATCCTCTCTACAAAAATACTCTTCTAACCGCGTGTCCGAAAAAGATTCATCTAAAACGGAATTACATTCGAATCCGGAATCATTGATCAAAACTTTTGCCGACTTATCTGGATTATCGAAAACGTTCGTTCCCCGAGTGCATGTAACCTTGATGCTAAGTGAAAATCTTTTCACAACGAGAAAAAATTCAAGATAAAAAAACCCTGCGAAGGATTAAAATTCGTGACACGTACACTTTTAGGAACTAAAATACTGCAAGAACTATGACTGTTTTTTCGGCGGCGACATTCTCTCCTCGAGTCGATAAAAAAAGGAATAAATAGAAAAATGTTAGTCCACGATCCACGAAAGGAAACGTCGCGAAACTTGAGAATTTCAGTCTCTTTTCCCGGCGCTCGGGAAAACGTTAGTGGCCGCATTTTCCGTTTGGGCGTCGAGTTTTCGTTTTTAACGAGTCACTCTTGGCCGCGACGCGCACTTTGATCTTGGCTTCTTGTCGCGCTTTCTTCGGCGTCTTCGGCCTCCCTGCCGACTTGCTCTTCGTGCTCCTTTTGAGCCCGAATTTCCGCGTCTGCGACATATAATGCTTATTTGAGTGATTTTCGGTTTGATTGGATGACAAAATGAATTCATGCGATCGAAAACAATGTAATAGAGTCGATTCATAAAAACACTTGTAAACTAAAAATTATATAATTTTTAGTTTTCTTACAATACAAAACCTTATTTAATTCGTCCGTTTTTTTAAGGTCGTATCCTTAATATCTGAGTTTCCGAATTTTTCGCTGAAAATTTGTATAACTCTAATTAGACGTATTTTTGATACGTTTGCAAAATTTTGATTCGCTTGACTGACTACGAAAAGAAATATTTAATGTGAAAGTCGACTCCAAATACACAGGGGGTATAGGGCTGAATACACTATATTCATTATATTGAAAAAACGAGTCCAGACTTTCCAATAAAAAATACGCGAAAAGAAGCGCTGCACGCTAGCTACAAGTCTGTTGGGGAATTGTATTGTGATGTAGATTGTGATATGCATAGACAGGGGATATATATGGATATATGGTATGAGTACAATCCGGAAAAACTTTTGGAATCGATTGTACCAAAGATACGACCTTAATAGGCTCGATTTAAAATTGCTGAAATTTTGCAATTTCATTACGCGCCGAAAAACGCGATGCCACTGGTTGAATCGTATGTGACGTCACGACTATGAGCAGATGACAATTTTATATGTAAGAACAACCGGGGGACAGTCGCAACTCAATATTTTTCGTAATCAGCGATGGAAAAATAAATACGTTCGCTATTTACAATGCTAGTCATAGCGGATCCGGGTTTTGTCAATGCAAATTCCTCGAATTTGCCCCATGTCAATACTTTTACGATCGTAAAATACGTTCATACGGTGTGGAAATTCTGACTCAGTGATATTTTGTTAGGTATTTTTCACATCTTTCTGAACAATCTGTGAAGTATTTTGTCAGCTTTGACTCTATTTCGGCTCCATATGATACAAAAACAAAGATAATTGTCCAAATTGTCTTTCCATTGCAAATAAAATTTCATTGCAAGCAACATAACCTCAAATTGCGATCGAAAATTGTACGTTCATACATTCACGAGTTATATCAACAAATGATACTCTCATACGTCGGAATGATCCTTCGCAACATGAAAAAATGAATTGCACCTAATCAATATACTTCAAGAGCATTTTTAACCCATTTCTTCTCCATTTCCATCCTGCCTAAAAAATCCACGTGGATTCACCACGTAGACAGTCCATTGGTAAATTGGTGTTTCCTACCGTGTTCTAGTAAATCGACTTCGTAGGCTTAAGTTCGTTCGAACCTGAGCCCTGGCTGATTTTTTGTCAGAATTGTTTCATACAATCGTCGCTCATGTCTTTTTTTGCTATTCATGTATTGCTCTTATTTACGCGTAATAATTGATTGATTAATATTATTGTGGGCTCAGCGGGAATATCTACGTGGAATTCCTCGCAAAAGTCCACAAGTCGCAAGTCTAAAAATCTAGAACAAGAAGACACTCTATGTCCTTCGAAAATTGACATAATACAAATATTTCGAACTACAAAAACAGTCATCTGACATGGATTTTAATTTCAATTTGCTTCACAATTACCGTTATTTGTTATCTCTAGTTTTCCGAGGATTACGAGGCAGGAAAAAAAGGATTCCCCTAGTGGAGGAGTGGAAACAATGGGAACGAGTCAATTAGCGTTACCTTTGACGGCGTGATCCTTCCAGATCTTTTTGTTTTCAGCGAGACAACGAGCCCAGGGCTTGTCTATTTGAAATCTCTGTCCGCCGCTCGTGTTGCTCGCTGTAAAACAGCGATAAACGTGTGTAAGTAACGGTCAGTGTGTGTAGAAACGGGAATAATAGAATTTTTCCTCTGTGAACGGAGGAAAAGCGTGATTTTGAGAATTTCCACTGAATGACAAAGTATTGAATGTTCACAAAAGTTAATGCCCAAATATTAGTCAATTATTGTAAAGGATATATAAAATTCACAATGTTGATAACAAAAAGCATTTTTATTCAAGGGAATCCAACGTATTCGTGGCATCAGAAATCACTGGTTCTGACACCAGTCGGATGAAAACTCATTATAAACGACGGAAAAATCCAGATGAAATTAATGAAAAACGGAAAATCGCTGGACGTTTGGGACACAAGGTAATGACGTCCGGGGCTACTTTGCAGGAAGTAAAATCGAAGAATGAAGGAGTTATTTCGGTCGCGCGTTACGCACCATTGGCGGAGTCGTCGATGCTCTTTTTCGAGTTCAGCGGAGCGAGAATGCTCTCCAACATGTCGCTGCAGACTTGCATGCTGGGCTCGACGATGAATTCAATAAAACCTATTTGAGACTCCGCCACGAGTGTATTGTTTCGGTCGCAGAGCGGGGAAAACGGAAGGCCAAGCTCCCTTTCCTTGTCGCCCTGTCGGAAAAATTCCTCCAGCAACTGCGTCGTCCACCTGTTACGATTAATACCGGAATTATCTGACATGATTGTCGAAAACGGGTTTTGAACGATTTTTTTGATTAGGGAATGATGTGCGCTTATTCAGTGGAACTGGCCCAAATTTTACGGGAATAACGCAATAGACGAGAACGGGTTTCAACGGTTTTTTACGGATTTTTAACGCTTCTTCGAATTAGGGAATGATGTGCGGTTATTACGTAAAATTTTCCTAAAATTAATGGAAATTACCCAATACAATAGTTGAAAATGGTTTCTTAACGGTTTTTTAACGATTTTAAACGGACTTTTAACGGATTTTTAACAGTTTTCCAAATTAGGGGATGATGTTCGCTTATAACGTAAAATTGCCCTAAACTGAACGGACATTACCCAATATAATAGTCGAAAACAGTTTTTTAACGGTTTTAACGGTTTCTTATGAATTTTTAACGGTTTTTCGAATTAGTGGATAATATGCGTTTATTATGTAAATTGCCCTGAACTGTAGGTAAATTACCCCATATAATAGTTGAAAACGGTTTCTTAACGATTTTTCAACGGCTTTTAACGAGTTTTAACGGATTTTCAACGGTTGTTTGAATGACGGGATGATGTGCGCTTATGACGTAAAATTGCCCTGAACTTTACGGGAATTACCCAATATAGTAGTCGAAAACAGTTTTTTAACGGTTTTGACGGTTTTTTACAGATTTTTAACGGTTCTTCTGATAAAAGGATGATGTATTACGTAAAATTGCCTTCAATTTCACGGGAATCACCCAACAGGTGAAAACGGTTTTCAGCGGTTTTTGACGGTTTTTGAAGATATTTCGAATAAGAGGGTGACATGCGCTTATTACGTAAAATTGCCTTACAATAGTTGAAAACGTTTTCTTAAACGGTTTTTTAACGATTTTCATCGGATTTTTAACGGTTCTTCAACGGTTTTTCGAATGAGGGGATGATGTGTGCTCATTGCGTAAAATCGCCCTAAACTTTACGGGAATTACCCAATATAATAGTCGAGAACAGTTTTTAACGGTTTTTTATGGATTTTAAAAGGTTTTTTAACGGTTTTCCGGATTAGGAAATGATGTGCGCTTATATCGTGAAATTGCCCTAAACTTTACAGATATTTCCCAATACATATACTCGTAATAGTTGAAAACGGTTTCTTGACTGTTTTTCAACAGCTTCCAACGATTTTAACGGTTCTTTAACGGTGTTTGAATCAGGGGATGATGTGCGCTTATTACGTAGAAGTGCCCTAAACTTTACAGGGATTACACAATTTTATGGTAGAAAAAGTTTTCTTAACGGTTTTTTGAAATAGGGAGTGCGTGCTTATTACATAAAACTGCTCTTAATTTTACGTGAGATTGAACACAGTGCCCATTATTTCATTATCTGTGGGTAATTCACTGAATTTGAATAATCGGTTCATTTTTCGCTCGGAAATCTCTACTTTCATACTGGAAAATCTCTGCAAGATTTCCTGAATGTAGCGGAATTCGGGAAATTCCGGGTAATTATTCAAATTCTGAATTCTGTCTTTTTTTTCTTTCCGAGCGTTTTTGGAAAGTGACATAGATTTTAATGATTTCGTAATAAATGCTAACGGATTCGGGTATTTCTGGTAAAATATTCGGTATCCAACCTGTAGTGCAAGTCCCATCGTTTGGCGGGGTGCGAGATATCACAACAGTGAAGGACGAGGCTGACGGCCTTGCTCTTGTCGACGTTGACTTCGGCGAGGCTGAGGAGATTCTTCATGTTCTTCAGCTGCTGGAAGTGGAAGCTCATGTCGGTCGCCAGCACCATGTCGATGACGAGCGACCTGAATTCGCGGAATTCCTCCCGCGAGAGATTTTGCAGAATATTGCACTCGTCCTCGCGCAGGATTCTGCGGGGCAAAAAGCGACTGGCTTCATTCCCGGACTCTTTCTTGGCTCTCTTCCAATGTCTATCAAATTCGGAATAAGCGCGATACCTTTTTCTCAGCATTTTTTTATCGCGCTACATCGAACTCGATGTTGGATCATCAAGTTTGTCCGTACACTTTTGCAGTTTTGAGAGTCGTAGATAAATTTAGACGAATTGGAAGAGAATCATTGCACGCGGAAACATGGTCCCAAAATAGCACGTTTCGCAACTAGTGTAATAATGTTTTAGAATCACATGGTTTATAGCGTTTATAGTATATTGACCATGATAGTGGGGCTGGCAGTGCCAGCTCGTATATTACTAGCGCCCTGTTCGAGAGTGCTCAAATTCGCCCCCACTCCTCTCCAAAAAAAGTATGAAAGAAGTATGTATATAAATTATCGTATCAACGAGAGTTTTTATTCAATAATTTTTTTATTATTTATCTTATTATTTTATCCTCGAAATTCTCGAAAACATTTAGAATTCGCTTCAAAATACGTACAATCATACAAATTGAGTATACATTTGACTCTGAAAAAATTTTCCAAGAAACCGTGAAAAGATCGAAAAAACTTCAAAATATTGCCAATTCTCTATAACATTAAGTATTTCATTAACGTTTGAAAATTCTACTCGAGTAAGACAATTTTTGAATAATCCTAAACGGATAAAAAAACATCGAAATAATTTTTTGACGGATTCTCGAATTATATGGAAACTTGAACAAAAAAATTCGAATTCTAAAACTTCTCTGTATGGGAATTTTGAAAAAACCTCAACATTTAAAAGAATTCTAAAAAACCTGACCTGAATTCTCAAAGAAGCATACAAGATTTACACAAGACTGTTTGGAGGCTCCTGATTTTTCAAACATTTACATGATCATTCGTAATGTTTGAGACATTATTACATACTTTCAAAGAATGTTGTAAATTGCCAGGAAACTACGAAAAATATCAAAAATGCCTCACAAATTGTGTAAAAATTTCTAATGATTCAAGAAAATTCGAGAAAATATTAACTCGAAATCAACAAAGATTGTTGAAAAATTCTGTAACTTTTAAACTAAGAATGAAATTCATTCAAATCATAAAAAATTCGCTAAATTCCCCCTAAAAACTCTTTTTGACCATCAAATCTGAAGAAAAAATTTTTTTTCAACCTGACTCACAAAGTTCAATTGCTTGAAAAATCCGAAAATTGACGACAATTTTCAATCATTCCCAAAATTATTCACATGATTTCTCCAAAAAGCATACGGAAAATTACTACAAGATTTTTTGAATACTCCTGATATTTTTCAAAAATTCACGTAATTATTCGTAATTTCCGGGAATATTGAAATATTTTACAAAATTCTCTATTCATAATCTTTAAAAATGTCAAAAATTGTCGAGAAACTAATAGTACGTTATTATTTTTCCGAAAAAAAGAAAGCGAAGTTCAGCGCCCCTTATTTTTTCGCGCCCTGTTCCCGCTCGATCCCCCCTAGAGCCGGCACTGGGGGGAGTTACGTATTCTTGAGCATGTGTTGGGTAAAGAATCATTATTACACTAGTTATGAATTTCGTTTCATCCCATAACGTGCAAAAAGTGCTTTCGAATGATAAAAACAGTGTGGGAAAGTGCGCTCTTTGTCCATGCAGCTGGATAAAGTGTTATCTCAAATTTTCCAAGTTCACGTGCAACATTTACGAAATGTTATCAATTTACCGGAAGCTGGCGGAAATGTGGTGGTTTTCCAGAACCGCCCGGTCGTTGTAGAGGAGGGCCGTGTCGCTTCCGGACATGACGTGGAAGTTATTCGTCGTGCCCGTGTGCTCGTAATCGTGAATGATGGCCGCTACGAGGGTCGCGAATATTTCGAGGTCGGTCAGCCAGTTCTTCGGGCATGAAAAAAGCACCCGTTTATCCGCGCCCCGTCAATCCATCAATTCATCAAGTCCCCCGCTCGCGACTCGTCATCGCGAACCGCGCAACTGCATTATTGCGCGGTCTATATGTCATTTCCCGGCTATTTCGCGATCGGACTGTTTACGGGGTTAGTGGTCGATGCTTGTGGTCGAGTTTATGGATGAGGCGGAGCCAAAATGATGACTTTTCGATGGTTTTTCGGGATTTGGTTACAGGGGGCTTGGTATCTAACAGAATTTTTTGACCAAAATTTTTCTTTCAGACACAAGTGTCTGTTGGACAGAGGGAACCCTCATAATGAAGCGTGACGTCAAGCTGAATAGACAGGTAGAAAGATGCTGCTCTCCGCCGAGGTAATTTCCCCGGATTTTGATCCTTATTTCCATAATTTTGAAAACATAATTTTTAGCAATTTGAAATTCAAATGTAAATTCATATAGATGCGCTATTGGGGATTGTTGTTTTTTCGAAGGCGTTGTGTGACGCAGCATTTTTCCGGAGACGAAACTGTAATGATTTATTGCTTTTCTACCTGCTTGACATTTCTGTTGGACCCGAAGAGATTCTGTTCGAGATATGTCTCTTAGATACCGAGCCCTCTGTATTTTCATGATGGTTTGGAAGTTTGATATTGATTGAGGACTGAATAGAAGATATTTTGGAAATTTTTAAGAATCTCGGGAGTGTCGAGAATAGTATAAAAACGAGAAAAATGGTTGAAGGTAGTGATAAATTCATGAAATTTATGAAAAATTTCAGCAATGACCATCAGTTTTATTTATTACGTGAAAATGGCGTTCAGAAGATTTTCGATGGATTTTGGCAAATTTTGCGTAATTTTCGTGTATTTAGGTTTACTGTCTCGGTCATTTTACACTTTTTTGGAAACTTTCACGTCTTTTTTCGTTACTTTTTTCGTATTTTGGAACTGTTTTGGGTATTTTCAGTGTTTCTGTTATTTGTGATGGATTTCATGCATTTTGCAGAATTCTACGAAATAATTCACTCATTTCGTAATTTTTTCTAATATTATTATTTTTGTTTGCTTTGTAGTTGAACGAAAATTTGTTAGGAACCGTAAAAAATTTACGAGGGTATTTCAAACTTTGAATCTTCGATGATATAAAGAAATCACTAAGATTTTTCAACTATTGTAAGAAATTTTGGATAACTGTTTGAAAATTTGACTTTTATAATTTTAAGAAATTACTATTTTTACAGAGAATCATTCCCGTGAATTATGAGTGTTACGAAAGTGTAAAATTCTTTTGAGGTTGTTTGAAAAATTGTGCAATCAATACTTATTTGTAATTCATGAAAATTACCATATAAGTGTCATTTTTTGGAATTTTTCTTAATTATTTGAAGCCATCAAAGATTCCGGAAAATTTGAAAAACTCCACATACTTTCCAATAAGTTTAAGGTAGTTCATAGTTATTTCTGAAATATCGTAAATTATACAGAATTATTATTCAGTGTAACAATATTACGATTTTAGATCATTTTGACGATTTTGTTTTCGATTTGCTTGAATTAGAGAACTTTGTAATTGAAATGAAAAAATTCGATAAATGTACAAAGTTTTCTTTTGTTCTATTTATTTTCGGGCGTTGTAAACAGTTCTTGAGTTTTTCACTAAAAAACTTTATATTTTTTTTAAGGATTCATAATTTCACAAATTCTAAGATTTTGATAATAATTATTATACTATCGGTATTTCTCGAAAAAAATTAAGACATTACCATTCGGAATCAGCGAAATTCTGTTAATTTTTCAAATTCTAGAAAGTTCTGCAATAATTTTTGAGATATTCCGAATTGTACAATTTTTTTGTGAATTCTCCGGTACAGTTAGCAAAATATACCTGAGAATATTCAAAATTTTCTAATTTTCCTAATACTAGAAATAATGCAGTCCCCGGAAGAAAAATTTCATAATCTTAAGAATATTTATATTATTTCCAAAATTCTCCCAAATTTAAAAAAACTCACAGCCGGGAATTTTCGTAACTTTACAATTCCCCTAAAATTGTCACAATTTTTCATTTTCTTCAGAAATTCATGAAATTTCGTAAACTCTGGAAAGAAAATGTAAAGTTTGCCGTAAGGTGAAAGATTTTAAGTTTTTGGGGACATTGAAAAATAGATAAATTTTTCTGAACATCTCAAAATTTTAAGAATTTGGAATTTTTCGAAAAATTTTGGTATTCAAATTTATTTGAGAAATTTCGAGGTTCAAAGTTTCCTGGAAAATTACAAGATTTCGAGTTCAATGAAAAGAAATTAAAAATTCGAAAATTTTGAAAGATTTGAAAATTCCAAGTTTCTTAAAAAATTTCAAAATTTCGAGATCTTGTGATAATTTCGAGTACTTGGAAAAATTTGAAATTTTCAAGTCATTCGTAAAATTGTTGATTCCAATTTTTAGTTACGATTCGAAAATTTCGAGTTTTCCGAAAGATTAAAGTATTTGAGATTTCCGAGACATTCGAGAATTATAAGTTCCTTGTAAAATTCGAAAATTTTACCAGAATTTATCAGAAACAAAAAATATCCACGATTTCGCAGTGACCGAAACGAAGTCACTTTTTATAGTCAAAAATCCCCCAAATTCTAATGTCTCTCCAAAGTCAAAAATCGCTAATATTACAAATCCTGAAATCTGCTTTAAATACAGAACAATGTCAATTTTCCCTCATTTCCACACCTCAAAAACCATCAACCATCGCCTTTAACCCGCAGCCCTCCGCAAATCTGCGAGCATTGATCCCGAAAAAACGCCCGCCGATCACGAAACGCATAAATGATGAGCGAGGCGATAAAACGAACACCGATTGATCAATTGGACGTACCATTAAGCCGGTTTGGCACAGGACGTAATGCATGGTCTGCGCGACGTCGGCCGCGTGCAGATTGTTGTGGTAAGGGTTGCGGTGTCTGCAATAGCCTTCCTCGATTCGTCCCAAGAAGCTCTCGAGCACCACCGGAGGCACTTTGAACTTGTGAATCATCCCGTATCGATTCAGGAGATCGTATCCCAAATATTTCGCCGGGGAGCCCGACGCGGTCTCGTTCAACGCGAACACGTCGAAGGACCAGTCGTCCAGATTCTTTACGACATGCGATAGAGAGAACAGGAAGCCAATAAATCGACCCGAAAGAGATTCCCTTATCGTTACGAGGGCAATTTTTTCCCATGCTTCATGACTTTTCTGCTGGATCCGGAAATGCCGGAACGTTTTGTCCGAATTTTCGAAATTCGGCACTTCATGCACGCGCATTTTCGTAAATATCCGAATTTGAGACCAAAAAATCGAAAAAAATAGTCTGACTGGAAAAATCATATTTGTTTATGTATCAATTGAAAATTTTTTAGGTTAAATCGAGGACGTAGAAAAAAATTTCGTTCAAGGAGGCGGGGGGGGGGGGTGCTGAGGTGATTTTTACTCGAAATTAATTCAACGAATCGCAGACGTTAAGTTTCATTAGAGAATTATGAAAAGTTTCAGAATTATTGGAATTTACAAAACGGTTTGAAAATTTTGAAATTCACGACGTTTTTGAAATTTTTGAAATTTTCAAGACTTGCTAGACTTTTGAAATTCACGAAATATTCTAAACTTTATGAATTCGCGAAATTGTTGGAAATCTTGAAATGTTAAAAATGTTCAAAAGTATCAAGTTTTTCGAAGTTTCAGAAATTTGTAAAATTTTCGGAATTTAATAATTATTGAAGTATTGTGAATTTCCGGAATTCTCAAAACTTGTTCGAATTTCTGGAATTTCCAACATTTTCGAAATTCTGAAAATTTTGAACATTCCAAAAAGTTTGAAAATTTTCAAAATCCTCGTAACTTTGAAATTTATCAAAAAAGTCGAAAATCGTGAAATATGTTGAAAATATTCCAACTGGACGAAAGTTTTTCGAAATTGAAGGATCAAGAACTATGAAAACTGCCTGAAATCTTAAGATTTTTGGAACTTTTTCGAATCTTTGAAATTTCTAAAATTTTTGGAAATCTGAAAATGTCAAAATACTGAAAAATTGTGAAATTCACGAAATACTCTAAACTTTGTGAATTCGCGAAATTGTTGAAAATCTTAAAATGTTCAAAACGTTCAAAATTATCAAGTTTCTCAAAGTTTCAGAAATTTGTGAAATTTTCGTCATTTAAATAATTATAGGAGTATTGTGGATTTTTGAAATTCTCAAAACTGTTTCGAATTTCTGAAATTACAAACATTTACGAAATTCTGAAAATTTTGAATATTCCAAAAAGTTTGAAAATTTTCAAAATCCTCTTAACTTTAAAATTTATCAAAAAAGTCGAAAATCTTGAAATATGTTGAAAATATTCCAACTGAACAAAAGTTTCTCGAAATTGAAGAAATTTGTGAAAATTTGAAAATTTCAAAAATTATGAAAACTGCCTTAATTCAAAAGATTTTTGAAACTTTCTTAAATCTTTGAAATTTCTGACATTTTGGGAAATCTGAAAATCTCGAAATACTAAAAACGGTCAAAATTCTATAAATTATTGAAAATTTCGAAATGTTCCAAATAATCAAGTTTCTAGAGCTTGAAATGTAAAGAATTGGTGAATTTTTCAGAATTTTTGAGACATTTACAAATCTTTTCAATTTACGAAAATTGAGAAATTCTTGAAATTTTCAAAGTTACAAATACTTCCAACATCTTCAAAATACTTTTAATTTTGAAAATTCTCATACTTGTTGAAAAGCCTTAAATGTTCAAAACATTACAAATTATTAAGTTTCTCGAAATGTGAGGAATTCGTGAAATTTTCGTAATTTGAAGAACTATGAAAATATTGTGAATGTCTATGATTTTCAAGACTTTTTTACAACTTCGAAATTTCCATAATTTTAAAAATTTCCAAAATTTTCAAACCTTAAAAAACGTCTAAAATTCTCGAAATCCTCCAAACTCTGAAAATTCCCAAAATTTGTATGATGGAACTGATTTTTTCGATTTACCCATTCAATTGTTGCAATTAACTGTTTTTTGCGAGACGAAAATACACAATAAATTCCACCATAAAAATTATTATCAACCCATTGACAATCCATTCCATCGATAATTCCCAAAATTGTTCAAAATCTAGAAATGTTGAAAATGTCAAAAATTTTCAAGTTTCTCTAAAACTTTGACACTTGTGAAAATCAGTATTGTTTCACTTTTTTTTCAATATTCCTTTTCTTCAATGCACTAGATTTTTGAAATTTTCCAGAATTTTAGGAGGTGGGAGGAAGGGCTTCAGTCCCCTCCCTGGCTACGTGCTTGGATCAAATTATGGAACAAATTTGTTATCATTTTTATTAAAAGTTCGTACGATTTGAAAACTTTTATTTTCAGGAATTTTCTTATACCTCGATTAGTTGTTGAATAATCGATGGTTGCGAATTTTCCTTTTTTTTCCGAATTTGAAATTTCAAACAAATTATAACTCAAAAAAATATCATTCGCAAAAAAAAGGTGTCGATTATTTTGCTCTAAAGAATGCTAGAAAAAATATTCGAGGATTTAAAAATTTCAGTTGTAAATCTGACGTGGAATGACCCATACATTTTGATATTTCGGATCCTAAACCGAAAAATTTCGAATTAAAATAGGGTGGGGGGGGGGGGGCGATTTTTCCATTTGGGGACAACACATTTTTCGGAGTTACATATATTTTGATATTTTGGACTCTGACTAGAAAATTTTCGAATTAAAAAAAAGGGGAGGAGGAGGAGGTAGGCGGATTTTCCCGTTTGGGGACAAAAATTTTTTCGGAGTTATGTATATTTCGATGTTTCGCAACCTTACTTGAAAATTCTCGAATTAAGTGGGGAGGGGGGGCCTTTTTCCGTAAAATCGTTTTGGAACGAAAAAAAGGGATGAGTACCTTGAGTACTTTGACGACTTCCGGCGGAAACTGCATGAGCGCAGTATTGGTGACCCTCCTGTAAATGCGATCGACGAAGATGCCGGCTCGGATGGCGTGCGCCACGGACCTGAACTTGGGCTTTTCGTCGGCCTTGCGCCTCGTCGTGGCCAATTGCCTCGTAAACGTCGACGCTAGCCACTCGCGAACTTCCGGTGGCACCGCGTCCGGCTGCACCTCCGACAACTCGTCATCCTCGTCGGCCAGTCGCCTAGAGTACAACGAACTCGAGTTCATTTTCCGTGGATTTTCGAGTGGAAAAGGAAATAACTACGATTTTGTCAAGTCTGCAGCCACATCGAGACGATAGGGGAAACTCGTGGATTCGGGACATCGAAATGTTTTGGTTTATTGATGGTTTTTTATTGCTGTGGGTGTTGTTGGTGGGTTTTTTTTTTTTTTTTCTAAAGGGGTGAAATTTAGGTTGAAGTTTAATTCCGCTCTCTTTTTATGAGAGTGTTGGGAATCGGTTGAGGTTTTCAAAGTTCACAAATATTTGAAAGGAATTAATTAAACACTTTTTTGAATTTTGAGGGTTTTTTGAGGCTTGGACGGTATTTTTGTCATAACCAAATTTTATCTTAGTACCTATGAAATTTACCTAAGTCTATTTGATCGATACTGAAATGAATTTTGGTTACGACATTAAAAAAAAAAATGAATTTCTCAATTGAAATGTTTCAATTTTGAAAATTTTTAGGAATTCTTGGTATTTCATGTGTATTATGTTTACATTGAATAAATTTTGAATAGTTTAAAAACTAACCGCAGTTGCAGAGAAATTATGAAAAGTTTTGAAAAATTACAAAATTTAGTTAACTCTCTATGGCTTTTGGAAGACTTAAAAAAAATCGTGAATTTTTAATTACGTTTACAATACATAAAAAAAAAAGAACACAATTTACGGACATTGCAAGTATTCCAGATTACTCTTCAGAATTTTTCAGAATCCAGAAAATGTCTGAAACTTTGAGAAAGGTCATTCAAAAAATTTACCAGGATTACAGTAAGTTCTCGAAACTTATCCACAATTTTAAAAGTTTCGGAATTGTTACGATTTTTTCACAAACATAAAAAACTCGTGATAACCCTGAAAATTTGAAGCGTGTTTTTCTTTTACTCCATCTCTGGAATTTTTTATGATTTATAAAGAAACGAGCTCAAAATTAAAAACCGCCAAGACAGACACAACTTTTGAAAAAATTTGCACACTGAATAACTTCCATCGTTGATTTACTTCAGACTGAGATAAGATAAAATTAGAAAATTTTGAAACCCCCAATATGTATAATGTTTTCAAAAATTGGTAAGCAGTCTCGAAATTATTTTGGCAAATTCTTCAAATCTTTCTAAAAAATTCCGAAAATTTTGCAAGACATGCAGAATTCTGTAGAAATCAAAAAGTGCACAAAATAATTTTAGATATCAATTGATCGTTATTCGAAAATCCGTTCCAACTCGGAAAAATTGTTGACAGATGTTTTGAAAAACTGGTAAGCAATCTCGACATTATTTTGGAAAATTTTGTGAATCTTTTCAAAAAATTCCCAAAATTCCAAATTTCCAGTCAAATTTTCCAGTTATTTCGAAAACCATTCCAACTTGGAAAAATTGTTAACAAATCTTCTGAAAAATTTGTAAGCAGTCTCGACATTATTTTCGAAAATTCTGTGAATCTTTCCGAAAAATTCCGAAAATTCCGCAAGATATTTAGAATTCTGTAGAACTCGAAAACTGTGCAAAATAATTTTAGATATCAACTGATCAAAATTCCCAGTAATCTAAAAATCCGTTCTAATTCGGAAAAATTTTCGACAGATGTTTTGGAAAATTGGTAAGCAGTCTCGACATTATTTCGGAAAATTTTGTAAATCTTTTCAAAAAATTCCCAAAATTCCGCAAGACATATCGAATTCTGTAGAACTCAAAAACTGTGCAAAATAATTTTAGATATCAATGTGTCAAATTTTCCAGTTATTTCGAAAACCGTTCTAACTCGAAAAAATTGTCAAAAAATCTTTTGAAAAATTGGTAAGTAGTCTCGACATTATTTTGGAAAATTCCGCAAATCTTCCCAAAAAATTCCGAAAATTCTGCCAAGACATGTAGAACTCTGTAGAACTCAAAAACTGTGCAAAATAATTTAAGATATCAACTGATCAAAATTTCCTACAGTTTAAAAATCCATTCCAACTCAGAAGAATTTTTGAGAGTCTGAAAAGAATGCACTGTGAATTTAACACCTTTCAGCAGCACAAACATTTCGAGGTTGTAAATCCACGAGTAGCCAACAAAGTCTCATAATTTCAATACTTTCGTTCTTATCAGCTAACAGGCGACATTCTACCTCGCGTATTTTACACTGCTAAAGCTATGGGCGTGTGTTTGCGAGTACTTCGTGTGCATGACGTGAAAAGGACCACAAATGAGGTCTGCACAAAGGACTTTCGCCCTGCGAGATGTCTAGTTTAGTTTTGAGTTACACTCGCAGGCAATGATTCGTGAAGATAGGTATTTTCAGAGGGTAACGTGAACAGTCGAAACAAAGATACAAGGTTGTTAAAGGTGACAAAGATGTATGGAAATGGTACTTTATCCAACTCCATGGAGAAAGTGAGCACTTCTACAACTCTTGTCGTTTTCCAAACGAAATTTTTCTATGTTTCTAGTGTAATTAGTACATTTCGTAACTAGGGGACAAATGAATTCTTCTGACTATTTCATTTTAGAGTTTTTCTCGAAATTCCGAAGAAAATCCCATTTTCCTCCACATCCAAATTTTCCTCCCCCAACCCAAACGACCTTTTTCCCCAGATACGGCATGACTCCACAAAAAAAGGAAATTGAATCAGGGATCCAATTTTTCATTTTCCCCAGTCGAATATTTCCACATGATTGGCTTTTCCGGCACGTGAAAGGGGTTGGTTTCTAATGTAATTAATACATTTTGCAACTAAATTAATTTAAATTTTCTGACTTTTATTTTCAAAATTTTCCTGGAATTCCAAAGAAAATCCCGTTTCCTCCGACATCCCAATTTCCCTCCCTCAACCCAAACGACCTTTTTCCCAAAATACGACATGACTCCACAAAGAAAACGAATTCAATCAGGGACCAAATTCTCCAATTTCCCCAGTCAAATCGTTCCACATTATTGGTTTTTCCGGCAAGTAAAAGGGAAATGAAGCTCCAAATTCACGAGCTCGGGAAAATCTTTTTTATGGGCTAGTAATGAGATGAGTTTTCCTGCTTGGAAAAGGATATCTAGAACATAAGGGTGAACCACGTATCGATTTCGGGGACGAAACGATCAAGTGGAAATTTGGTTACGGCGAAATTTACAGAACATTTCATTTCATCTCGGGACTATGGTGTCCTACTTTCCTAGTTAATTGGAGCGAAAAACAAACACGGGAAAATAAACTACGACTTACCGCTGTGAAATCTCGCCCTGGTTTTCCCTATTCAACAATTTTAATTGTGGTTTTACTAAAGTTTTCAACTCGTTTAGAGGTTTTTTTTTTGTACTCTGGGTTTTGTTTCGCTTGTTCGGGCTTCTTTCGTGTTTGTTTTTGCTTGGTGATCGTGTTTGTGTGTTTGTAATTGAAGCATTGAAGTATGGAAATTGACGAACGTTGGTTGTTGATAAGGGTCATTTTTGTAGCTGAATGTGTGAGGAGTTGAGCTTTATTGAGTTTTGGGTTTTGTTGATTCTTTTTAACGTTGTGGGGCAATAGTTCGAAAATGATGCGAATAACTGAAATTTTTAGAATTGCCCAAATTCTCGGAGTGTATGAATCTCTAAATTTTCCGAATTTTGACATATTTATAAATTTCTTATAAATTTTCGAAATCTTCTTCATCATCTATGATTTTCTAAATTCTCAAAACTTGCATAACTTTGGAAATTTTATCAAATTCTCAGCATCTTTGGAATATTCGTTGAAATTTTTGAAATCTTCGAAATTTGTAGAATTTTCATGAGTATCGAAGTCTTTATAATCCTTGAAAGTTTAGGAATGTATTTAAAAATTTCTATGAATTTTCGGAGTGTTTTCAAATATTGAAAATTTTCAAAATATGCATAATTTTTGGAATTTTTTCAAATGCTAAAGATCTTCGAAATCTCTATCGAAATTCCTAAAATTTTTCTAAATTTTCTAGACAATTCAGAGTTTTGGAAATTCTTGAACATTGGACTATTTTTGGAATTTTCTGAAATTCTAAATTCATATTCGGAATACCAATTGAAATTTTTAAAATCTTTGAAATTCGTAGAATTTCCATGAATATAGTCTTCAAAATCCTTGAAATTTTCGGAATGTATTTAAAAATTGTCTTGAATTTTCGAAATATTCTCAATTATTCGAAATTTTCAAAATTCTTCAAATTTGCATAATTTATAGAATTTTCCAAAATTCCAAGGATCTTCGAAATCTCTATTAAAAATACAAAAATCTTCGAAATTTGTAGAATTTTCATCAATGTCGAATTCCTTAAAATTTTTGATGTATATTTTCGGAATAAGTTCATAAATTTTTCTAAATTTTTTTAATCATTTAGAATTTCAAAAATCCTCAAAAATTAGATAATTTTTATATTTCCTAAAATTCTAAGGATCTTTAGAATATCTATGAAAATTCTCAAAACCTACGAAATTCGTAGAATTTTCATAAATATTAAAGTCTTCAAAATCCTTGAAAATTTCGAAATATATTCTCAAATTGTTATGAATTTTTAGAATATTCTCGATTATTGAAAATTTTTAAAATTCACAAAATTTTCATATTTTTTGAAATTTTCCGAAATTCTAAGTATCTTTGTAATCTCTATTAAAATTCTCAAAACTTCGGAATTTGTAGAATTTTTATAAAATGTCGACATACTCAGAATATTTGATGTACCTATATTTTCGAAATATATTCTAGAATTGTTGGAATGTTGAACTTTCTGAATCCTTTAAAATCTTCAAAATTCAAAAAACGTGGATAATTTTGAAAAATTCCAAAATTCTAACGATTTCGAAATTTCCATGATAAGACCATTTTTTGGATTTGTGATGAAATGTTTATAATTATACATCGAATATTTTTTTCCACATAAATAAATAAAACTGTAAAATAGCGAAACCTGACAAAAAAAATCATTCACGAAAAAAATCACAAAAACTCATAACTGCATAACATATGTATTAAAATTCAAACACTCCCAAGTTTTCCACATCGAAAACCCGACATTTTCCATCTTTTCCTCATGTTTTTTCACGCGGAAATCGACCAAAAACCCAAACAAAGACACAATCTCTATTATTCCAACGTATGTTTTCTTTTCTTTACTTTTCTAACTTTTTTTCTTTTTTTTTTTTTTTTTTTCAAATAATAAAACCTACATGCGTTGATGTTTTCGTGTCGTGTTTTACTGAGCTGCGTTTTTCACAAACAAGAGAAGAAAAGTTTAAAGCACCCCACAGTGTGTAAATAATTGTCGAGCGAAGAAAACGCAAGTTTCGCATGAAATCCACCCTCGAAACTTCGAGAGCGATGATAATTCTCTACCTTCGAAGTTTTTGAGAGTTCAAACGTCATTTCACGCTTTCGTAAACTCGACGAAATGGCAGTAAATAAATCTTGCTTTTTTCTCCAAATCCGAAAATTGCATTTAGAAACGTGAAAATTTAAACATGGATGCTATATAAAAAAACATCGCCATTGTATTATACATAATTTTATCGATCTAAAAGAACGCTAACTCTGCGAAAAATTTTCAAAAAGAACACAAAATCATTTTTTTTTTCAAAAATGGAATAAAACCAAAAGTCTTACGAAATGTAATACAAAAGTCCTTGGTTCGAATCTCAGTACAGGAATTTTTTTTTTGCACAACAACGAAAAATGACGCGAAATAAATTGCGAAAATGTAAAAGTGACTGAAAATGGAGTAGATTTCTACACATTTATATCAAAAACTATAAAAATTCCACAAATTAGAAAAAACATCGCTATTGCAGTATAATTTTATCTACCTAAAAGTATGATAACTTTACGTAAAATGTTCTAAAACAACATGAATCTATTTATTTTTCCAAAAATGAAGTAAAACTATGTTGGTTTTGACTAGAGAGTAATTTTTCGTCACTTGCATTTTAAATTATATGTATAAAAAATATGCTGGGATTAGAACCAGGGACCTTCGGATTACCTTACGAAATGTCATCCAAAGGTCTTTGGTTCGAATCTCAACACAGGAATTTTTTTTCCGTATAACAACGAAAAATAATTCGCAATAAATTTAAAAAAATGTAAAATTAAACGATAGTCTTCAAGGAGTAGATTTCTACAAATTTCTATTGAAAACTATAATAATTTCACGAATTTAGGAAAAAAAAACATCGCTATTGCAGTCTGATTTTATCCATCCAAAAAAATACTAACTTATGCATAAAATGTTCTAAAACAACACAAAATTACTAATTTTTCCAAAAATGAAGTGAAACTATGTTGGTTTCAAATTTAAAGTAATTTTTTGCCACTTTACTTTCGAATTCTATACAAAAAAAAAATGCAGCTTATGCTGGGATTCGAACCAGGGACCTTTAGATTACCTTACGAAATGTAATCCAAACGTCTTTTGTTGGATCCTCAGCACAGAACCTTTTTTTTCTCGCATAACAACGAAAATTAATTGAAAATAGATTCAAGGAATGTAAAATCCACTGATAATGAAACAGACTTCTACACATTTTTCCTGAAAATTATAATAATTCCACTAATCTACAGTGAAAATTTCCCCAACTCGGAGAAATAACATTTTCTGTGACCAAGTGCGTTGTTAGACATTTCTGGTGGCGACGACGAGAAAAGTTTTGCCTCGGGAGGAAATTCCGCTCGAAGAACCAAGGCAAAGTTCCGCAAGTCGTTCTCATTGTGGCAACGGAAATCAAGCATTTTGTAAGTTGCTAGTGGAACACCTTATCAGTCTCCGAGGGATGATAATTTTTTACGCTCGCCCGGATGTAAAGTTTTCGCGGGAGGAAAATGTTGCCTTCACGAACAGTTTTCTTTCCATCCTTTTGTTACGAGTTTTAAACAAAAACTTAATGATCTTGGAGTTGTGTAAAATTTCGGAAAAATCTACGTGTTTGCGGAAAATTCTAGTTTTTTAATGACATTCGTAAATGTCATGAGGATTTGTAAGTTAACAAATTATTACGAAAAAAATGTTGTTTTTCTGTTTTTTTTTTTTACGTAAAATTCGAACTTGTGCAACATTTCTGCAAAAAAACATTTAAAATGTGAAAAAATTAATGTCTGACATTCCAAGTTTGCAGAAATATGGTAAAATTCAAAATCGGAATCAACTGAATTTTGACATTTCAAAATTTGGAGACGTGCAATTTCAAGTGGAAAGTTCTAAGATTCTAATACACAAAAAATTGCATACATGCAATAATATAATATCGAATCATTTATCATTTAATGAATAATGAATTTGTCATCATTAATAGATTAATAGTAAATGAGAAAATGTGAAAGTACAGAATACCACATTTCTCATAAAACTGAAGTCATAAAATTCAAGGACTTCCAGAATTTCGAAAAATCATAGTTTCAAAATCGCAACTCTCGAAATTCTAAATTCATAAAGTCTGAATCCTAAATCATGAAACCTTTGAATAAAAGAAATTTTTGCCGAAATTTTGCAACATTTTGCGGAAAAAAAATTTTTGCGAAAATTCTGCCGCAGGTTAGGTAAGATTGGAATTATGTCGATTTTTGCGAAATTGAGCAACATTTTGCGCAAAAAGCTGATTTTTGCCAAAATTTCTACTATTTTGCGCAAAAAGCTGATTTTTGGAAAATTTTTTTAACATTTTGCAGAAAAAATTATTTTCATGAAAATTCTGCCGAAGGTTAGGTAGTTCAAACTTTATTTGTAACATTCTGCGCAAAAAGCTGATTTTTGCATAATTTTTTATTATTTTGAGCAGAAAGCTGATTTTTGCGAAATTCAGCAACATTTCGCGTGAATGGCTGATTTTTGCAAAATTTCCTACCATTCATCGCAGAAAGATGATTTTTTGCAAAATTTCGCGGAAAAAATGATCTCCGCATAGCTGATATATTTGGAGATTCTCAAACTACGTAAAAAATTTTGATTTCTTATAAAATTTCGAAATTCTCAGAATTTTGCAAGAATTTCTGATTTATGCGAGAATCGTGCATGTTGTTAAATAAATCATGAATTTTTGGAATCTGAAAATTAATACTCGATACATTTTTCGGATCTTTGCTTATAGTGAAGAACTTCATCAACATTGTTCGTAAATTTTACGATTCTGCATAATATTTGTGCGTATTTTTTTCAATTTTTCAGTACAAATGATCATAAATAAAATCTACAACCATTAAATAATGTTTAATTCAATTCCAAAAATGTAACATTCTCCTGCAACTTCGCCAAATTCTCCCAAAAACTCCTGAAACCCCCCAAAAATCATCATCCCTCAGAAAACTAGCATCTATACAATAGTTTCAGTGTATAATATATTGAAAAACACACATTCCTAAACATTCCCCAGACGGTCCAAACCGACAGACTCGTAGATGCACAGTGAAAGGGATGAAGAGCTACAGAGACAGCTAAAGACGTTCACCCGAACAAGAAAAGAGTGTTGCTTGTTTTTGCTAGGAAATTTCAAGTATCGTACAAAAGAGCGAGAAAGACAGAGACAGAGAGACAGAGACATGAAAGCAGAAAGATTCTAATCATCGAGTGTTTATTTGCTGATGTAACGTGCAAAGTATGGAACAATCTCCAACTGTTCTTGTGTGTTCTGTACGAAGATCGGTTAGTCAAACAGATTAAATGTAGAACGTGCAATTGTAACGTCATAACAGTAACATACACTTGTGGTTTTTCGGACAGTGGGACGAGAAGAATTCGAGAAATCCAAAAGAGGGGAGGAAAAATGCAGAATTCGGAACGATTTTCAGGTGTTTTGGAAGAAGGAAGGAAAAAAGGGGGAGGGGGTGCATCCAGTGAAATGGCTCATTTTTCAAAATTTTCTTGTTTTTGAAAATTCCGGAATTCTAGGAATTGGTGTTTATCCATTGTGAGAAACAAGATAATTTTTGTATTGAATATTCTCGCGGAAATTGCATGATTTTTTCGCTTTTACGTAATCTTGGAGCACGTGAAATTCACGTGATGTTTTTTTTTGGAGAGCGTATTTGCAGTGGCAGTTTTTTTAACGTTTCGTGAAATGTCGTTTTTCTACTGCTCGACGCCGCATGTACTCGCGTTTAGGAGGTGGAAGGAGGCAAAAGGTTGATTACATCAAACGCGAGCTCAAAGAAAATGTTGGAGGGAAAACTCCGGGGCGAAAATATCGAGTTCCAGTTTTACGTTCGACGCAACTTTGCTGTTGAGACGTGGGCATTGAGGGGTGAAGAGTTTTTGCGAATTTTGTAATTACGAGATATTTTTGATTTTTCAGTACAGATTACTGATTGTGAATTGTAGAAATTGATTATCATCCTCGTATTTGGAGGAATTTGACGGAATTTAATTTAATTTCCCAACATACTTCTCGCGGGCGTTGAATTAATCTTTTTTTTATCATCATACACGGTCTACTAATGTATTACTACTATTACCCCTACATAAGCACTTCCATCAACATTAATTCCAAGTGTTGAACCCAACTTGAAAAACCCGATCGGATATAAATTATGCTCTGGTTTCTATTACGTTGTTTCCAAATATTCTTGAGAATACAATTTGTTTCCTTCGATGTTTGAGAAAACAACATAAAACTGTGAACAAATCGAACATAAATTCATTCATAACTATACACCGTGTGTATGACGAAAAAAGGGATTTGGCGGCATTTCCGATAAAAGCAAAATAAGAGACATTGTTTGGAATCAAAATCATTGAAAAAAGTTGATGAAAAAAGAAAAAAAAATGCTTCAGTAAAGAATCGAATCCGCGACATCGGTGCTGTATCACGCGCGTGACGCGATTTTCAAAAATTTGTTTCTCCGAAAAAATGGCCCAATAAAGAAAAAGCCGAAACACGCGTCTAATATTTTTGGATCTAGATTGACCAAAAAAATTTCCGAGGCAAAATCGGTTTTACACCTGCCGGGGTCCCTTGTGAATGATGTGAAATCGGTATAAAAAAAATCATTCCAAATCGGGAAAATAAAACAAAAACAAAAAAACATTCTGACGTTTTTCATTTCTGAAATTTCATAACATTAAGAAAAGTTCGATCATTTTGCCTAATTTCATTCCAAATTTACGGTGAAAATATTCATATTTACTGAATGATTTCTTTGAATGACGTCAAATCAGTGAAACAAACAATTGTTTTAATTCGGAAAAATAAAAAATATATATAGTTCGACGTTTTTCTATTCTGGATTTTAGTGAAATTTGAAAAATTTCGATTATTTCACACATTCCCTTTCAAAATTTACGGTAAATATATCCATATCGATGAAATAATTTCTTTGAATTACTTCAAATCAGTAAACAAAAAAAAAGTCATTTTGATTTACGAAAATGAAAATGAACATATATATATTTTAACGTTTTTTCATTCTGAGATTTCGTAAAATTAAAAAAAGTTCGATTATTCTACTCAGTTGCATTCTGAACTTACGGTAGAAATATACATATCTATGAAATAATTTTTCTGAATGACGTCAAATCAGTCGCAAAAAAAATCATTTCAAATCGGGAAGAGGAAAAAAAAAACATTCTCACGTTTTTCGATTCTGAAATTTCATAACTTTAAAAAAATTTCGATTATTTTACCCAATTTCATTCCGAATTTACAATACAAATATCTATATATATTTAATGATTTCTTCGAATGACGTCGAATACGTGGAAAAAAAAGCATTTTTCTTTGGCAAAATAGAAAATATATATATTTCGACGTATTTTCATTCTGAAATTTCGTAAAATTGAAAGAAGTTCGATCATTTTACCCATTTCGATTCAGAATTTACGGTAAAAATATCTATAATATTTCGAATTAATTTTCTTGAATTAAAAAAATTATATACTTATTTTAACGTTGTTCTATTTTGAAATTTCGTGAAATTCAGAAAAGTTCGATCATTTCACTCAATTTCATTCTGAATTTCCTGTAAAAATATCCATATAGAGGAGAAATCATCTTTATACGGGAAAATGAAAAAAAAATTTTCAAAGTTTTTTTATTCGGAAAGTTCGTAAAATAATGGGAAAAAGTTCGACCGTTTCACCCAATTTCATACTGAATTTCCATTAAAAACATCCATATCTATCAAATAATTGTTCTCAATCCATGATAATGACGTCGGATCAATGTTTCATTTGTCTTTCAGTTTTTCAAAGTGGTATTTTCAATTACTTCGCGATGGAAAAATGCACAATAAGGAAAAATCGTAGCCATTACGTACACGGAACAACTGCGCTATCGGATAAAATGCATATAATATTGATCGGGCTGTACCAACATGCGAACCACTTGTGTTTGCAATACAAAAAAACGAGTCAACGAGAACAAATATACGATTGCGTGCGAAACGCGTAACAACGCTTCGCTACGAATATGAAATATTTATCGTTTTTTCACGTAAAACTTGGAATATATATTCAACGAAACTTCGCTTCTGGAGAAAGCGTACAATTTTTTATTTGATCGTATTCGTAAATTGGGTTTTTTCAGATTTTTGCATCGATTTTATGTCAAAAAAGAAATTGTTTGAAGATGGATTCTATTTCGAAGAGATTTTATGTCCGTCCAAAATTGATTCGGAAAAAGTTGTATGGGATGAAAAGAAAAAATTCAGGAAAATTGGGTAAAAATCGTACTTGTAATTTTTGTGATCAATGGAAATTTAGAATCATATTGTAAATTTGACATATACTTAAAATTTTTTCATTTGAAATCCAAATCGCAATATTTAGGAATTAAGAAATTTGCATTTCAAAATCTACTTACGTAATTATTTTGTTATTTTGTATTTTTACCTCAGAATTATTCTATTTTATTTTATTTTACTTGTAAAATCATTTTATTTCAAATTCACATTTCCAGACATTCAAATTTATCGATTCAAAGGTTCAAAAATCAACGAGAATTGAAAAATTGCATTTGTATATTTACATTTTTAACATAATCAATTAGTATCAACAAATGAATTCGCGGTTAAGAAGTTTCAAAATAAAAATTCAAATATTTGTGGAATCCCAAAAAATGCCGAAAATGGAAAAAAATCCCGAATCTGACGATTACAACATAAAAAATCCGTAAAAAATTTCAGTGATCGTGAATCAGAAATGTAGGGACAAATCGAAAACTCGAAAAATCGGGAAGATGAACATCATTTAAAATTTGAATTTCATCATTCAAATTATACCTATCACAATTCCAGAATTTTACCACCTAGATATTTTGAAATTTCATCTCGAAAAATATCAAAACCTAGAACACAATTTTTCACAAATTGCTAAATGCTGAAATTTATCAACCTGAGAAATTAAAAATTTTAATATAAATACTCCCGAATCACGGAAAAGCCACTACTTATTTTCGGTCGTAAATGAATAAAGTTGACGAATAAACAAAGAATGACAAAATTACGCACGCACATAAAATTTTTTCGTCAGTTTCCGAGTCTGTTGTTGCACTTTCACGGTCAATACTGCAAAATCGCAACAAAGATAATTGATTTCCTCGTCAATTATCTAACACTTATCGATTAGAATCATCGATGACGATATTTCACATTGATTATCATTGATGCTTATCATTCTCTTCCTTGGAAAAGAGGTTGCCAACTTCGTAGGTTGCAAAAATTCTGATTCGTGAATTTTTTCATGAAAAAAATTTTGAAATTTCAAAATTCACAAGTGTTTCAGTATTGTCGAAATTGCATGATTTTTGAAAATTTTCATAAGTTATCGGAACTATTACGATTTTTGAAACTTTCAAGATCATCAAAATTTTCTGAAATTTCCGAACTATTCAATTTATCAAACTTTTAGAGATCATCAAGTTTCTAAAATTTTTTATTCGCCAAGTTTGATATTCTTCGAAATTTTCAGAATGAAATTCACGTTTACAAAAACAACAAAATTTTGAAAATCCACACAAGTTAAAAAAATCTTTCAACCGATGAATTCATGAATATTTTCAGCACCTCAGATTTTTGGGAATTTTGAAATTATCAAACGCATCAAATACTTCAAAGTTGTTATATTTTGAAACATTTTCAAATTGAAAATTTGCCGGTTACTCGAAATTGAAGAATCGGTGATTAAAAATTTTTAATTTTAAAAATGTGCGGAAATTGTTGAAATTTTCTGGCGAAAAACCTTTAATTATTAAAATTATTCAAATTTTCTTGCAAAAAAACATGAATTATTGAATTATTAAAAAATATCAAAAGTTTATAAATGTTGAAAATTATAAAAATTCGTAACTATCTCGAAATTTGCGATATTTCCACAATTCTTAGAATTTTAGGATTGTAACTCTTCTTGAAGTTATGTATTTGAAATCTTAGAATTTTAAAAATAGTTCGAATTTCCAAGTTCTCTGACATTTTCGGATTCTCCATAATACACAGATTTTTTGATATCAACAAAATGAAAAAAACTCATACTTAAAAAAAATTTTCCACGTGTACTAAATGTTGAAAAATAATGCAACTTGTCAAAATCCTCGAAATTTTTGGAATTTGTTATAATTACGAAATATCATACAGATTAGAACATTTCAAAATTTCCAAAATTTCTTACAATTCTTCAATTCTTAAGATTTCAAAACTGTAAACATTTTCGACATCATTACAAATCTTCGAATATTCGAAATTTTTAAAATGTCCAAATCTTCTAGTTCCTAAAAATTATAGGTTTTTTTATAATCGAAGAAATTTTAAAAATTGATAACATCTGAAAAATGTTCACGATACCGAAAAATCTAAAAATTCTAAGAAATTCAAAAATTTCCAAAAGTTCCGTGAATTCCAACTTCGTACTAAGTATTTCTATAATCCTTAAAAGTTTCATAAATATTCGAAGAATTACGAAAAAACCTAAGGAATCATGAAATAGTCAAAATTTACATGTTCTCAAAATAATTTTGTATCCTCAAGAAATATGCAACCTAAGAAAGTTTTAGTTAGGTTTTATATTGTTTATCAGGGATTTTTTCCAAACATATATTTTCCATGAATAAATTTTGAGCTACAGTAACATCTTGAGACGTTAAAATTAAAAAAATAATATATGTATTTCCACCATCAAGAAATTTGAAATTTGCGAATTGCATAATTCTAATTCGATCTATAAAAAAAAACCAAAACGCTGAGATTTTTGTTCTTTTTATATATTTCAGATTTTCCTTCTTACTTGTATTTATATATTTGTCCAATTTTCTACTTTCTTCGGGACATACATTTATAACTATATCGCATTTCACGTTCTATTCCGATGTCTGCTCGAGTATATGCACAAAAGAATCTTCAGAGCAAGCGGGAAAATGCAATATTCCGAGCGAGTGTAATGCGAGAGTGATAGGGAGGATTTCATTGAGTCCCAGTATAATTTTAAAAAACGTAAAATAAAAACGTAAAATCCTCGGAAACTCCACGTTTCATTTTACGCTGCCTCAGCTCGGATATATGAGCCTTCAGAGCTTTCTTTGTAAGTTACGCAAATTCGTCTGTAATTTCGCATTTCAAATGCTCGAGAACATTTTTTAAAATCTCTTGTTTTCTTACGTTTTCTCGAAAACCATAGAAACCAGGGGTTTGAAGAAGTGACCAAATTTTGATCAAGGTCCATAGAATTGACATCAAATTTACAGAAATTAATATCCATAATTTTCTAAATCCTCACAAACTGACGAGAATTCACGAAAATGATAAAAATAAGTATTCGAAATGCGTTAAATTCGATGCAAATTATTGGAAAATTTAAGAAATTATCCGAAATCTTCAAAAAATTATGATTCAGTATTTTCGTCATCTCAAAGAACTAACGAGAATATTTACGAAAAAGATAAACAAGAAAATTCGAAATTTGTTAAATTCGATAAAAATTAATTAAGATTTTAAGAAATCATCCAAATCTCCAAAGAAACCTCCTAGAATCACCAATAATTGAATAATTTCAAATATTGAAAAACAATCGGAAATTCGGCAAAATTTTCGTACATTCGTGGATTCCAGTCTTCAAGTATGTCTCGAATTGAACTGAATAATTTCCAATCAGACCTTCGATTTCGAGAAATTATGCGATTTTTTCGAAATGTTGAAACATTTTAGAAGCCTTGACAGCTTGTCGAAAATTTGTTCATAATATTGTGTAATTTGATCAAACCTATCAACAATCAGGAATTATCAATCAATTATCTCCCACAACAAAGATTTTCAGAAAATTTCGAAAATAAATATTGTCTTTCGTGGATGAAACATTATAAATCATAATGTATCCATTTTAACGGTATTTGTATCCAAAAATCATCATGAACTTCCAAAAACGTTTAAAATCCCTTGACCCGCTCTCCCGTTTTTCTAATGCCCTCTGTATTTGATAGAAACGATTTTCAATACACAAAAATAATTCAGTATTTTCGACATCTTAAAAAACTAAAGAGAATTTACAAAAAAGATAAAAATGGATATTCGAAATTCGTTAAATTCTAAAAAAATTGATGATGATTTTAAGAAATTATCCAAATCTTCGAAAAAAAAAAAAAAAAAAAAAAAAAAAAAAAAAAAACAAAAAAAAAAAAAAAAAAAAAAAAAAAAAAAAAAAAAAAAAAAAAAAAACCTCCTAGAATCACCAAAAGTTAAATAATATCAAAAATTGAAAGACAGTCGGAAATTAGGCCGAAATTTTCGTAAATTTGTGAATTCCAGTCTTCAAGTATGTCTCGAATTGAACTGAAGAAATTCCAATCAGACCTTTAATATCGAGAAAACATACGATATTTTTGGAATTTCCTAACATTTCAGAAACCTCGACAGCTTGTGAAAAATTTGTTCATAGTATTGTAAAATTCAGTAAAAGCTTTCAAAAATTGAAAATTATTATTTAATTGTCTCTAACAACAATTATATACGAAAATTCTGGAGATAAGTATTGTCTTGCATCGATAAAACATTATAATTTATAATGTATCCATTTCAACGCCATTTGTATCTGAAACTCATTATGAACTTCCAAAAACGTTTGAAATCCCTCACCCCCCTCCCCCCTTTTTCAAACACCCCTCTGTCTTTGATCAATGGAAAGTAATTGCTGGGATGAAAACACAGTGTTAGAAGGATAAATGTAAAAAAAGTCATAACGAGATTTCGCGAGCGCTCCAAGAGTTTCAGGGATGAAAACTGCCATATTTCTTCGGCGCAATCAGGGAGGAATCCTCCCCCTGCGGACCTAATGCTCTTTCAATAACACATTTTTTGTATTTTTTGCCACGTCGTGAAATTTATCACGCTCTCGTAACGAGACGTTTATCTTATTCCTATCGGGGGCGTGAAAAAGTTGGAAAGAGCTGTAGTCGTGTGTTCCACTCTTCATTCATTCAAGGAAAATTGGTTGTTTGGGTGTTATTCTGTATTTTGGAAATTTTTTTTCACATTCGAAGGACTATGTTTCCAAAATTGACCTCTGGATTTAATAAATCTGAATTTAAATGTATATAATAGATGAAAAGTTGATATTTTTACAGAATTTTTCGTTGTTGCTGTCTTCTTTTTAGAAATTCTTAACGATTACTACATGGGTTCCAAATCAATGCTCAAGTTTGAAAGCATTTTTGAAGTTGTGAAGTGTTGGAGTTTTTAAAATTTTGTAAATTTCAGAAATTCCGAAAGTGTCGAATTTGTGCAACATTTGGAGCTTTGAAGACTAGAAGTTCAGAAATTTAGTCATCTTGAATTTTCAACGAATTCTGCAGGTTTTCAGGATTTTGCACATTTGAAGTTGAGAAGTTTAGAAATTTTTGAAGCTTTTGAAAATTTATAAATTATTGTATTTTTAAGAAATCCTAGAATTTTCGTTTGGAGTTGAAGAAATTTCTAAATTCTGAAGTTTTTGATACTTTTGAACTTTTGAAATCTTTTAAAGTTCAAAAGCTGTTAAGTTTTCGAGTTTCAATGTTTCGGAAATTCCAAAAGTTTCGAATTTACAAACAATTTCGAACTTTCGAAGCTAGAAGTTTAGAAATTCAGTCATCTTGAATTTGCAACGAATTCTGAAGGCTTTCGGGATTTTAGGAATTCGAAGTTAAGAAGTTTCGAAATTTCCAAATCTTTGGAAAATTCGCAAATTCTGGTATTTCGAAGAACCGCCAGAATTTTCGTTTGGACATTAAGAAATGAACTTTCGAAGAATTTGGACGTTCGAAATTTGTTGATTTTTGAAATTTTAAGATTTCGGAAATTTAAAAAGTTTCGAAGATTCAAATAATTTCGAAATTTTGAAGCTAGAATTTTATAAATGTCGTCATCTTAAAGTATTGATGAATTTCTAACTTTTTCATGATTTTGGACATTTGAGGTAAAGAAGTTTCGAAACTTTCGAAGCTTTGGA